>JBAKBP010020999.1:0-41495 GCA_037953745.1 Lithodes maja | reverse complement strand
GGAGAGAGGGAGAGAGAGAGAGAGAGGGAGGAGAGAGAGAGAGAGGAGAGAGAGAGAGGAGGGAGAGAGAGAGGGAGAGAGAGAGAGAGAGAGAGAGGGAGAGGGAGAGGGAGAGAGAGAGAGATATCCCCACACACACCGCTTTTCATTGTAGCCAAAGTTAACAGAGGAAGATGTTGGTCATTGTGGCTTGCCCAGTGTTTTTGTGGACTCTAGTAATGGGTCCCGTCTCTAGCTCTCTCTCTCTCTCTCTCTCTCTCTCTCTCTCTCTCTCTTTAGCTCACCTGTCACTCAGTAAGCTGTTTATCTTGTTTAGCACCTCCATCTGTCTTTACTTTGTTCTGTTGTGTTGTGCCTGACTCTTTAATTACCGTACTTGAAGCTACTGATCATTGTCACTCGTATCTGAAAATGTTTGCTCTATCACTCTTTGTTTTTATTTTATTTGGCCCGTATTTCTATAATTTCTAGTAGTTTCTTTAACATCTAACTTTTGGTTTACTCACACTTGTAGTCTTATTCTACTGCTGTACTCAATAAGGAGGAAGCAAACAGTACAATCTATTGCCTTCAAACTCAAGAATATCATACATTCTATGTTTCTGCCCAGAATTATGCCAAATATTGTTTTCGACTCGCCAAAAACTCGTTTATCAATAATATATGCTCTGAATTGTCCAACTCTAGCTCTACCCAAGATGTCTGGCATCTAGTAAACAAAAATCTCCAATAGTTTTACCTCCTCTCTGACAGCACCACCATCACGTCTTCCTCTGACAAAGCTAAACTCTTTGGTCAAACTTTCACTAAAAACTCCACCTTGGATGACTCCCTACCTAAGCAAACGCCTATGTCTATGTTTTTCATCTAACGTCATTCCTTTTTGCTGGAATTTTGCTCACATTCAACAAAGAAGGGTGACTGCTCTCAACCCTCTAACTATCGTCTAATTGCTCTCATTTCTTGCATCTCTAAAGTTTTTGAAACTGTTCTGAATTCAAACTTTCTTAAGCATTTGTCCTCTCATAATCTACTTTCAGATTGCCAGTATGGTTTCCTCAACCCATGCTGTCCCAGTGCCAATCCTAATCTGTCAGTATACAGTATAAGGTTAAGGGGACCGCCCTGTTTATTTTCCAACTTCCAGGTCTTACTTTCAATTTAAATGCAATTTGTCACAGGTTTATCTGACTATGAAACTAGGTCAGAGCAGATTAATGATCGTAACATAAAGACGCTGAAATACCATATTTTTGTATTAATGGTATGCGATATTTATAATTATGGATACCTTTAAAATATAATGAAAAATAATATGCATTGGCTGTAATATATATCGGCAACATAAATTTCGACGCACAGCTTAAACTCTGATGTTGTTGTCGGAGAGGGAGAGTGGTGAACCTTGCTATATCATCTTGTTAAAGGCCGAGTTCACTTATTGTACCATATAACTGCATCAGGCAATAACTACGGTCAAACCATGGTAGGGAGAATTAGTGTAAAACAAGGTGATCAAATCACGAATGTCTCTCAGGCTCGAGTTTGCACAGCATGTAAATAGTAATAATAATGTGGCTATTAGTGTTATACGCTATATGGTACAGTAGACAGAAAGCATTACAATAAAGTGATGAATGTTGTAGCCTTGTAGGTTATGAAGCAGTAAGCAGGGGACAATAATGAGGCTAGGAATGTTGCAGGATAAAAAGGGAGAAGTGCGAGCTATTATGTGACATTCACCAAGCTGATCAAGTGCTGGTACAGTTAGCTTTAACCTATCGAATACGAGATCGTGATTTTAGTACCAGGGCAAGGTGTTAATTATTTCTAATTGTTTGGTCCTAATGTTGAACTTGTGCTTTCGTGTGCCTTGGTGTGCAATAATACTGCTTTATTTGAGATATATAAAGGATATTATGTAATTCTTCCCCACCCTCCTATTGTCTGACTAGGCCTGAAAAATACCTGACGGAGGTGCAACTCTCGAACATAATCACAACCCACCCACCTCATTGTTGTGCAAAATATATTCACAAAGGGGGGGGGGGGGGTGATACCAACACGCTCATGTTAATTTCATTTACATTTTGCGAGGGTCAGATTTTCAGTAGAGTCTTAAGTACATAAACAAGCCGGGAGTGAGTGTGGGTGGAAGAGATGGAATAATTCATCCTCCCTTCTTCCCCTTAATTTGTATTGTGCTTTTAGCAGCTTATGCTCAATCTAGGGCCCATCCATTCACTCCCTCGTATACGTATATAGGGTATGGAGTATATTTGGGGTTGAGGGATGGTCCCAGAGCCCTGCCTTCGCCACCACGATTATGAGTGTGTGTGAGTGTAAGTGTGTGTGTGAGGTTTAAGTGTATTGTGATGAAGGGTATCGATAATTGCTACTTAATCCTACTTTTCAACCAATGTTCATAATATCTTGCCTTTGTCTTCTTTTGGTACGTGTTTGAAAAGTGTGCTCATGTGAAGCTTATCGCATTTTACATTTTTACGAGGAGAGGTTTTCATTTGGCCCATTGCATATGATAGCTTAAACAATAATGGTGAAATGCTTGTTTACTCCATGTTTGTTCTCTTATATTGTTCTTGTAATCATTAGTTACAATCCAAAACTTCGAGTAGTAAATATAATAGAATGGAATGCTACTAATAAATATGGAAAATACGTTAACAATAAATAATTCAATCTGGCAGTGTCTGGCATAAAACAGCTTACCACCGATTGGTATACACGCAGCTATGTTTACAGGGTCACCAAGATAGTAGTTGTCCTGTCTCTCTACTACAGGGTCTCTAGTAATTCCAGCCTCATTCCTCCACCCATTCCAGTTAATGTTTCTCATCTCCTTACAGGTATTTCTGACTAGGGGGACTCGTCTAACACTCAGTTAATATACTGTCCTTATAACTGTTTCGTTTTGTTTTATTTTGTATTTACTTAATTATGTACAGTATTGTATACTTATTTATTTGTTTATCTATATATATTTTGTTATTATCACTATTATTATTATTATTATTATTATTATTATTATTATTATCATCATCAATATTATTACTATTACTATTATTGTTATTGTGGTACTACAGCTGTCAGCCAATCAATGACCAGCATCTGGCGTGAACACAGCATCCGAAGGTTATCAGATTCACAACCTAAGAAATGTGGTGACAAACAGCCAGCGTTAGGGACAAGGAACAGGCGAGGCATCGGCCTAATAAAAATACCTTTTCCATGTACTAATTGGTCTGTGGTACACCAATCACTTTCACTGTCTTCTCACCTCATATATTTTGGCAAAGAGGGCATTATTCCTACAGTCCAAGCCTCATAATCCCATAAGCACCCAATAATAGAAGAAACCCGTTGCCAGGATATTATTATAGAGAAAGGAAAACCAAAAAGGTGAATAAAGAACATTAAAGGAGCTGCCCGGGCACCTGCACCCGGCCCAGGCGGCTCAGGCCATCAGCGCACAAGCTGGCGTGACTAAAGGGTATAAAGGAGCGGAGAGGGGGAGGGGAGCCTGGCAGAGAGATGGATGGCAACCGGCGGTGTCAGATCCTTTCCTTGGCCCTTATAGTAGAGCCTTCTAGCATATTCCCACCACATATTTCGTGAATAATAGCAGATCAGAGAGACAATTTGTGGGTGACTTGAAGCAGCGACCGTCTCTGTGGGTTCTTCACCCCCGCACAGCTTCTCTGTATCAGGGCACAGTGAGCCCCTGTATTGAGTATTGATCGCATATGTGGGTAGGCTCCACCAATACTGCACTTCTCGAATGAGTAGAATCAAAAGCATATTACCTCATCAACTCGCCTCCTCATACTAGTTCCCTACAATCTATTTCTAGATGCTGCAATGTTGAATCTCTTTCACTCTTCTATCGCTATTATAACAATCAGTGTTCTCAGAGCTCTCTCAGTGTATACCCCCTCCCTTGCGGCGAGGGCGAGGCACCTGCCTTCAACACAGTCCCACTCCTATTCTGTCAAGCTCTCCAACTCAAGAATTGGCAAATTTTCTCAGTCTTTCTTCTACTCAATAAGTGAAATCTAGAACTTTCTCCCTCATTCAATCTTTCCTTCATCCTATGACTTAAACTGCTTTAAACTTTGTGTGTCCAGGCATTTTGAGCCCAACGCTCCTTGAATTTGGCTCTGTCATTATTGGGGAGACACTCGTTACAGGCATCCTGCCTTTTGTCTCCTGCATACACATAGAAACAAAAACAAAACTATATATATAAACAGAATCTAGGTTAAGCAGTCACCATTTGCATATATTCACCAGAAGTACCCAAGAGCTTGTTCCCATATGGCCTAATTGCATCAGACTTCCCGGCAGTTTCAGAGGCAAGAGACAGGGGACCCAGAGGACCTTAGCAGTGTTTATTGGCCTATTCCAAGATTTTAAGGTGACGGATAGTTGCCAATAATATTATATTTATGGGACTTATTGGCCCCGCAAAGACTTTATAAATAGAAGGAAAGATTGACAGATCTGGCTGTGCCATCATAAAAATGTATGTCACCTATATTAGGTGAATTGAAGAGAAAAAAGGTGAAAAACAACAATTGATGCCATTAAAGTAAAACTGAGTAAAATGAATACTTATTCGTTATTAGCAAAGTGGTACGCTATTAGCTAGCTAGAACATTGGGATGTATTTGGATATGTCATTGGTAGATAAATCTTGTATGTAAAGACCTAAACAAAATTGGTTTCATGTTGAGATGAACAGGGACATCTGCCCGGTCAGTCTCTAGAGAAGAATAGTCAATTTTATATATATATATATATGTTGGAAGTATATAAGGATAACGCCTAATCTTTCCGAAGTCTAGGAATACTTGTGACAGATGAGCTAGCTAATTAGTTAGTCAGGTTAAAGTCGATTATCCGAACATTTGGTATAAGCATTTATGTTATTAGGTAACTGATTATCATGCGATTGCATATATCACGAACTTTAGTACGCTCTAGTTAGCGCGGTTATATATATTCATCTAAAGAGTATCAAGTCACTCGTTACTCCGGTTTCCTTTTCCTTTTGATTTGACTTGACATTCGAAGCCAGAATATGTTAAGGGGATACTGCTTGGTTTTTGGTCTATATATATTTATGTATTAATTTATTGTTTAGTTTCCTCGCTAAACCTCCGTCAAGCTTAGAAAAACACCCCCTAGACCCCCTTTCAAGATAAATGTGTACATTTTTCGGTAGAAAAATGTCCTGGCCGGAGGCCGGTTCTTTCCAAGATTAGAGGCTCGCTATCGCTCGCCAGGAAAAAATCGACACCTAAAGGGTACGAAAGGTTTTAATATTGACAAAAAAATGAGGCGAAGTGTCTCAAAATCGCCAAGCTAACGGAACAAATGTCTTAAAATCTCAAAACTAATATGCTAAACATGAGGGAATAGGGTGTCCATAAAAAGCGAGTAGTACCCCCTTAATCAATGAAAATCCCCCACAGTGATAAGCTGTCACGGGAATACCCTGTGGGTTGTAATATTCAAAACCCTTCCCATGTTTGAACTTATCTTTGGCCGGAACAAGTATTATTAATATAAAGGAGATATATACCTGATAAAGAAAGTTTAATAAATAAGAAGAAATAATATATGGTCAACTGTTGAATTATTCAAACCCTCTTATTATAGAATTGTCGGATTTTACACTACAGTTATCAATATCATTATTATTATAATTTATATTAGTTTATTACTGTATTATTATAAATATTATTATTATTATTATTATAATTATTATTATTATTATTATTATTATTATTATTACTATTATAATTTGCAGTAATAGTATTAGCAATAGTAGTAGTAATAGTAGTAGTAGTAGTAGCAGTAGCAACCAACAATCGTCCCCTTAACCCAGGGACTGCAGCCAGTCTCTTAACCCCTACAGTACCATAGGGTACAGTAATAATAGTCCTCCCCCCCCAGTCCCAAGCAATGTTGCCCAAATGGCAAGATAGAACAACCTCCCACCTCAAAAGATTAAGGAATACTGGCCCTCCCAGCCTGCAGAGGGTTGGATATAAGCTGAGAAGTGTTGCCAACTCTAGAGCAGTGCTCAAACGGTCGTGGTACCAGGCACTGCCTGATACTGGCAGTTACAAGGAAAGTACATTACTGACGGCTCCCTGCCATCGCTGGGACTGGGGAGTGATTTATCTACTGACGGCTCCCTGCCGTTGCTGGTACAGAAGGGGTTCAGAGGTTCTACTGGGCGAATGCGACCAGACTCTCAAGATCCAAGGCATAAAAAAAAACTTTCAAAACATCCCAGTGGCACTCAAAACAAAGCAATCTGTGTTTAGGTGAGATAATTCCCCTCCATTACTACCACTCCTACACATGTGTGCCCACCCCCTCCCCTTTCTCCTCCTCCCCTCTCTTCCCCACTCCTCAGTTATCCGGATTTTCCCTTTCATTCCCGATATTTATCAAGTATTTTCGTGCGAGGACGGCTGGGAGAGAGGGAGAAGGATGGGGGAGTGTATCTCCGACCCTCTAAGACAGTCTGAGAGCTGCCCTTGTTTCTCAGTACCATGCGAGACAAGAGAGAGGAAGGGTATCTCTCTCTCGCCGGTCAAGGTCAGATTACGACCGTGGGGCTAATATATAAGATTTTCGCCACCCAATTGATTTTACCACTTGTTTTATTGCTTTCCAATGTTCATATGGTCACATTAAAAGTTAAATAGGCGCATATGGATAAGTATTAATTATACATATGGTAAATTGACGATTTTTGTCAAGAATGAACCAAAATACCTTCGCATAGCAGGCACTTTCAAATACCATAGCTGCGCAGCTTATGAGTTTAACGGAGATCCCAAGGTTAAGGCCTTGGGTAAAGAGTTCCTGTTGTTACTTCATATTTTGCAATTATTTGTCTTTATATTATATGTATTCATTGTCGATAGTATCAATTGCTTACTTTTGCGATTTCCTTAGTTTATTTGTGCTATAAATGTAGGTTATTTGTAGGGTAGTTATTGATAGAGGTCACTTGAGGCATGCTATGCTTACAGGTACCTACCCGATAGCACTATCGTTAGTGAGTGCTGTACTGTATTTTATATATTATATTATTTTGTAATAGTATAGTTATCTTATCAATATTTGTATTTTGTACTATTGTTAATGTCTTGTCATGTTGCAGATTTGATTTTAAATAATATTTTGACATTTAACATTTAGTTTCTTTATTAATGCAGAGTTTAGTAAAATTTGCCAGAACGTCCCGGACTTCCCAAACTTGACTACTTCCTTTGACGTGACGATAGTGCGTTGTTATATGTGCGATTAGTTTGCTTGGGAAACAGATTAACTTGCTCATGTAGTAATGTACACCCTATGTGGTGGATTGTGTTCTTTTATTTAATAATTTTCATTTTAGTAAGCGTTGTTTCCACATAGCGATTTTGATAATTTAATTTGACTTTATATTGTCCTTGTCCCAATTTTGGTTTGTTTAGTTTGCAAGTTTTACATTTTAATTTATTCTGATCTCTCTTGGAAAGATAATATTACCACTCTTGCAAAAACACCTTCCCAGAAGCTAGGTGTGCTCAATCGCCTCCTGGGGTTCTTTACCCCTGCTTAGCTTCTTTCTCTGTACAGGGGCAAAGTACATCCACGTAGTGAGTATTGTTCACACGTGTGGGGAGGATCCTCTCACACAGAACTTCTTGACAAAGTAGATCTTCTTTCATATTATACTAACTCTTTGGTCATCCTCCTTTCGGGACTTCGGTGAGACCTTTTGTATTGCACGCATATCGAAAGCTTTCGATAGAGTGTTACGACTGGGGTTCAAATATATCAGGGCTCTTATTCATTGGACTAGTAATGGCATAAATGTTACAACGGAAAGCGCTAGCTCCAACCTCTGAAGTATATTCCCAGTGAACAAAGAACACAAATACTCTACAGAGTTCTATATGCAATAATAGGCTATCAAACTCTCAATAAATGTGCATCTACTCTAGGCTTAATGTTATGTGAAAACAGCCTATTACTACCTATAACCGAAGGTGCTTGGTTATGGTATACAAAGTAAGGTGGTAAGAGAAGTTACAGCTTACGTTACTTTAATCAATAAATGTCAGGCACTCCTGCATGAAAGAAAGTGCACTAAAGTCCTTCAACACTAACAAGGAATCTTCTTTAAATGTTAGATGTTATAAAGATGCTCGTATCGGAAATGGAACCCAAAAAGGCAGGCAGTGGAACAATGCTTGTGCAGGCTATGCACACAAAAAGGCAGAATATATAATGCCGTCGGAGCCAAGAATATCCTAAACACTACAACACTAATAATAATCGCCACAATGCAGTATTCCTATCAACAAAAAGAGCCTAAGTCGTTTGTGTCTCAATACATCAAACTAGGCTGCGAAATGCTTGTGTAATCATAAATGGGTATGCATAAAAAGAGTAATTAGGTTAATATAGTTAATGTCTACTGTGACTGATAAAGTCTAGCTAGAGTCAATGATACAAGATACTGGTGCGCATGGCATGCTGCATAGCCTAGTGCAAATCTCAAGTCTGTGCGTCAAATATTACGTTATAATGAAGGGTAGCTCTCTTGAGAAACCTTAATACCGAAGTATTAAGCGTTCTCCTGGCGTACCTCAAAGACAAACAATCGAGACTAGAACAGTGCAGAATGGTATAGGTAAAAAGCCCTCATTCGTGCATGCTCTACCCTCAATGGCACACAGACTAGAATTTACTCAATCAACTCCAGTTCTCAGGTATGTCGTGCCGCTTTTAACTAAAGCCAGCACTCATAGGAAACAATACCTATTATATCAGACTCCCAGTCTAGCATTATCTAATCCAGCAGAACACTAATAATTATAGGAAGCGGCAATATGAAAGCCAACCAATGCTTCGTGATCCACTTATCTTAACAACTAACATACACAGGTTATATCAGACCTTAACACACAATACAACTGGCCAGCATGAAGCTGATTTTGCAGAGTTAACCAGAGGGGATATAATGTTAATAAAGGTGGCGAAAGATATAGAAAATGAGAGAGATAGGCAGAGGAAAAGATTCTCAGGTACGGAGCGGGAATAGATAGCAAGGGAAAAAAGATGGGTGTGTTCTAGAAACACATCATAAATACATCTTGGGAGTGTTTCACAACCACTTACCTTAAGGCAGTGCAAGACTGCATACCATCGAAAATACGGCGTCCAGGCCAAAATGATAAGCCCAAATGGTGGAATAAAGATATTTCAGACTGTCTGCTTGCTAAAAAATTTGCTAATGATAGATTAAAATCCTCACAAAATGACGAAGAACGGGTGAAATTTGTAGAGCTACGACGCAAAGCCAAAAAGTTAATTAAGCAAAGTAAAAAGACCCTGGAGTTACATGTTGCGAATCAAAGTAAAACAAACCCGAAAGAATTCTATAGTTATATCAGAAAGAAAAAAGTAGTTACTTCAACTGTTGGACCGTTAGTCGATGAAAATGGAGAATACACCAAAGACGAAGTACAAATGAGTAATGCCCTCAATACCTTCTTTGCATCAGTTTTTACAACCGAAGACCTCAGTGATATCCCTACACCATCGCCGATTCAGATTGATAATTCATATGTTCTAAGCAATATCACCGTTACAGAGAGAGAAGTATTGAATTGTTTAGATAAACTCAAGGTAAATAAAACGCCTGGACCTGATACAATCTCACCTAGAGTTCTAAAGGAAGCTAAGGATGAGCTCTCCAAACGACTGACATTGCTATTCAATGAATCCTTGCAGTCTGGGACTATGCCTGATCAGTGGAAGCTAGCCAACGTAACACCGATATTCAAAAAAGGCAGCAAATCCCTACCCAGTAACTATCGTCCAATTAGCTTAACATCAATTGTATGTAAAATGCTAGAAACGGTCATAAGAGACAGACTCGTAAATCACTTAGAGGCAAATAACTTACTTAAAGATACTCAACACGGCTTTCGTAAAAAACGTTCCTGTTTAACAAACCTCTTAGACTTCTTCCACGATATCTTCAAAACCTCTACGATGAGAGTAAAGCTGTAGATATTATATACCTTGATTTTCAAAAGGCCTTTGACAAAGTTCCCCACAAACGATTACTGCTAAAACTAAAAGCGCATGGAATACAAGACGGTGTGTTGAAATGGATAGAAAATTGGCTCAGCGACAGAAAGCAAAGAGTAGTCATAAACGGTAAGGCATCTAAATGGACCAATGTAAGTAGTGGGGTACCCCAGGGATCGGTACTAGGACCAATTCTCTTTCTAATTTACATCAACGACATAGATGAGGGTCTCACCTGTACAGTCTCGAAATTTGCTGACGATACAAAAATTGCAAATAGCGTACTCTCAAAAGAACAAGTTGACGATATGCAACACAATCTAGATAAATTGTCATGTTGGGCCCAAATTTGGCAAATGAGTTTCAATGCGGATAAATGTAAAGTACTACATATCGGATACCTAAATGAGAAAGCAAACTATTCGATGAATGGCACTCAGCTTAAGAATGTAAACAAAGAAACCGATCTGGGAGTAACAATATCGAGTAACCTAAAACCGAGTCAACAATGTTCAGAAGTTGTTAAGAAGGCAAACAAAATAATTGGCTTTATAGGCAGGTCATTTGAGCATAAATCCAAAGATGTTATCCTAACCCTTTACAATTCCTTAGTCCGCCCTCTTCTGGAATACTGCGTTCAATCCTGGTGCCCTTATTACCAAAAAGATATAAACAAGCTAGAACGAGTTCAACGTAGAGTTACCAAAATGATACCTAGCCTAAAGAACAAACCATACGAAGAGCGCCTTAGAGAATTAAATCTATTTCCTTTAACCCAGCGCAGATTAAGAGGCGACTTAATTCAAGTGTTCAAAATCATCAAAGGCATCGACAATATGAACTGTAGTAAGTACTTCACTATCGACCAATCTATTTACACGCGGGGAAACGGTTGCAAAATTATTGGTAAATCTTTTAACTCACACGAATCTAAGAATTTCTTCTTCAATCGAGTTGTCAACTTGTGGAATGGGCTTCCCCGAGACGTTATAGACTGCAGCACCGTTGATTCATTTAAACTCCGCTTAGACAAATATCTCGCATCAAACCCGCGACTGACTGTGTTTGTAAATGAATAACTTTATTGTATACCCCCCTCAGTTACTAACCCATCTGTCCCCTACTAACTTCCTAATCCTGCCACGGACATTAGTTCTAGGGCAGTAGTTCCCTTTCCAATGTTCCCTTACCCACTCTAAACCACTGTTTGGACACTTGATCCTCAGTGTTTTGGAGGACAAGCAGCCTAGAAGGGTCACTAGACCTGTTGTTGCTTGATTTCCTTTGTACTCCTTTGAAACCAGATCTGAGGGAGAGAGTGGCGAGGAACCAGTATATATACTCGCACTAGCTCGAGCAGCGTGGGAAAACAGCGGTTACGAGTCAACTGACCACTAACAAAGCTCACAGCTTGGTAAGGACCTCCCTCCACCAACCCCCGCGAGGCAGCCAGCCGTGACGTCATCGAGCGGGACAAAAAACACTGCGCGCCCCCTCTCACTCTGTTCTACTCCCTCTCTCTCTCCCAGATCCTATCATTACTAGTTAATGACAAAACATATACTTTACAATTAAATATATAAAGCCTTGACATGGGCGAAAACAAAGAGCCTTTCTGGACTGCCCATGACACGAGCTTTCATATGAAATAAAGCACACTCTAATACATAAACTGTAGCCCCATCCACTGCCCTGGCGATCCTAGCGAGTCACTGTAGGACAAGCCATGCGGTTCTAACGGAGTGGTCAACGTCACACCCCCCCCAAGATTTTTCTCAGAGGCCCCAAGGCTCACAAAAAATTTGATGGTTAGAACCCATGCTATATCTCCACTTCCCATCACCCAGCGGCAGTAAAATATCTGGCACAGTTCTTCAACAAAACATTTATTCAAAATTATAACCCTCCCAACACAATAGGTTAAATTATATGTAGTTATGCTCCTCAAGAGCGAGCTTCTCTAGCCCAGCCTTCTGAGAGGAGTGCAACTCAGAATTACTGCTATAACATACTGAAAAAAATTCAACTATCAAAGAAAGTTTTTATTTGATTTTTATGTTTTTAATTTGTTTATTTCGGCTGCACTATAGGGGCAAGCCTAGTTTTTTCTTCTATACCAAACGCTCAACTCCTGCTTTACGACCCAATACGCTGGGCTACAACCGCGAGCCAACAAGCACCAAGCGCAAAATACTATTCAAACTAAAGCAGGAGGCTACCCGTGTGTCAATCTACCCAGGATCATATACCCTTGAACGACCATCTGCAACCACGTTGTCACAACCGGCAATATGGCGTATGTCCAGGTTATATACCAATAACCTTAGTGACCACCTGGTCAGCCTCATATTCCGATTGTGAAACTGGTCCAAGAACTTGAGAGGTTGATGATCTGGGTAAACTACAACGACCGGACCATAGGCTGGAACACAGACCTCGAAATGCCTCAGAGTAAGTACAACCGCCAGCAGCTCCTCCTCGACAACAGAGCAGCTCCCCTGGGCCGAATTGTACTTCTCCGAGCAGAAACTAACAGGATGCTCCAGCCCATCATCGTCCTTTTCCACAAGGACGGCACCAGCCCCCACACCACTAGCCTCCGTTGCTAGTTGGAAAGGTAGGCTAAAGTCAGGGGCCCTGAGGATCGGGTGAGTGCACAACAGGTGTTTTACTTCTCTAAACACCTTCTCACACTCAGGCGCCCAATTGAACTTCTTATCCTTCCAGTTATCCTCCACCTGAGCTTGACTGTCCCGTTCTCCTTCTCCACCTTGACTGCTAAACGTCATCACAGGCACAGTGAGAGGCTC
The DNA here is from genome assembly GCA_037953745.1 of Lithodes maja. Taxonomy (NCBI): domain Eukaryota; kingdom Metazoa; phylum Arthropoda; class Malacostraca; order Decapoda; family Lithodidae; genus Lithodes; species Lithodes maja. Next base: position 28,554 of record JBAKBP010020999.1, on the reverse strand, counting down.
AGGGGGGTGCCTCTCATACTCCTTCATGGGATTAACATGACATAACTGATTGCGCTTCCGTCTGTCTGGAGTGGCTACCAAGTAAACCAGGTCCTATAGCTCCTCCACCACCCTATAAGGACCAGTGTACTTCGCGGATAAGGGGTGACCTACAAGGGGCAGTAGAGTCAACACCTCCTGACCCACGTGAAACTCCCTGAGTTCAACCTTGAGGTCGTACCTGTCCTTCATGAGGGCCTGAGAGCTAGTCAAATTACGGCCAGCCAACTCCAGACTGTGCAACATCCGTTCTCGACTGTTGAGGACACACTTGAGCATAGAACAAGGTTTTTCTGCGCCCTCCCATACTTCTTCAACCATATGGAGAGGCCCTCTGACACGGTGTCCAAAGACGAGCTCATTAGGGCTGAATCCCAAACTTTCCCCAGGTACCTCCCGTGCAGCAAACAAAACAACATGAATCTCCTGCGGGTAACCATACCGGGAAAAATACACTAGCAAGCTTCGGACCACCGTCTTCGCTGACCCATTTCTCATAGGGTACGCGTCAGGGTACCTCGTTGCTACATCTCTCGATTGTGCAACACTGTCCTCCTTCAACTCGACAGCACCGGTACCACCTTTAAGAACCTCCGGGTCTTCCAATTGCAACTTACGAATGTCCGAAGGAGCAAGCCTATCCAAGTGTTTGCGAAACAACTCATGCCCCCCTCCTACATTAAATTTGGCCTCCCGTTGCTCTCTCTCTGCGTACCGTTGCTGTCTCATCGTCTTTTTAAGCCCATCCTCTGCCTTTTCCACAACAGTTACTGGGTCTTCTTCAGACTCGATATTTGGTCCTAATACTGAGTCCCCGAGAATGTCCGCTGATACTAAACTCTCAACCGCATCAACTTTCAACCCCTTCTCGGTACCCTTCCTCCGCTGATCTAAAGATTGTTGACCAGAATGTGACTCCCATGATGCAGGATCTCCGGTGACAACACACACCATAGGCTGCACCGGACACTTCTCAACCCACTCCTGCTCCTCCCTACTCACGTCGGCCGGCTTCTCGGCAACGACCAAGGGTGGAGCCTCAGAAGTAGGTCCCGCAAAGTCGTTGCCGAGAAGGAGGTCGACGCCCCCAACAGGTAACTTCTCCACAATCCCTACATCTAGGTCACGAGTCACACCATCAACTTCCACCTTCATTCTCACAAGCGGGTATGACCTTGTTGCATTAACTCCCTGAACCACAACCACCCGCGCCGTATTGACAGGTTTACCAGTGAAATTTCTCAACAGTGTTTGCGATGCCCCAGTGTCACGCAAAATTCTCACCTCATGTCGTCTACCCCCCCACTCCACACAACCGAGTCCCCTGTGGTCACTAAAGGCATCACGGACAGGGAATAAGCCTTCCGGATCCTTCTGCACTGGCAGTGTATTTACCTCGGAAGAAATGCCTCTAACAAACTCCGATGTCCTCTTGAACACTCCAATGCCGTGAGCAAAAGACACGGCTGCCGGAGGAGGTCGACTAGGGCACTCATTTGCCTTATGACCCTCCTGGTGGCAACTAAAACACATAAATTTTGGTTTCGGCTTATACTGTGATGTAAAAGGCCCCTGACTTTTCACATACGGTGTGGTGTAAGGTTTGGATTCAGTTTTAGTTTCATGGCTCTTCTGTTTAAATGTGTCATTGTTACGGGGAGGGGGAGGATAACGGTCCTTAGCACTTACATCGTACTTCTGTGAGGACCCGCAACCCCGAATCAACGACAGCCGTCGATCAGCCATTTCTGCTGCTTCGACTAGAGTTCTTGGGTTTTTCTCCTTCAAGTTCAAAGTTAGATCACCGCCCGTGCTCTTAAAGAACTGCTCCAACATCATTAACTGCTTAATTTCATCAAATGTTGTGACCTTCTCAGATCGGAGCCAGTTTCCCATAGCATCGGACAAGTCCCGGGCGTGTTCCAAAAAGGTGCTATCTCTTCCCTTAGTTACACCCCGGAACTTCAAACGGTACGTTTCTGGTTGCAATTCGTAAGCCCTCAGGACAGCCTCCTTGAGATCCTCGTACACAATACATAACTCCAAAGGTAACGCATCGTAGGCTTTAAGACCCTTGCCTATTAATCTAGAGGATACAAGTGCTGCCCATTTATTCTCTGGCCACTGGTGTTCCTGGCACTTCTTTTCAAAGCGTGTGAAAAATTCTGTTACACCACTCTCATCAAACACCGGAACCAGCTTCAATAAGTGCGAGAGAGATTGATCATGAGCGCGGTTACCAGCCCCAAGTCGCTGTCCCGTTGCCTCTACTCGCGACTTCTCTACGTCCATGTCGGCACAGTACCTAGTCGACTCTAAGTTAGCTTGGATTTTTGCTAGCTCTATGTGCTGCTGACTGATAGTTTTTCTCTCTTCTATCTTGGCTCTCTCATCTATCTTGGCTAATTCTATTTGCTGCTGATGCTGAAGCTTAGCTAATTCGAGCTTATACACTAATTCTGGAGTTAACCCTTGAGGAGGTGAAGGTGCTACAATGTTTGAAATTACCGGTGGTCCCTCCAGGGGCAACCCACCCTGCCAGTCACCACCCAACTGCGGAAGCGTACCCGGGGTCGGCAAACTACTGGGATGGCTGGGAGTCGAGTGTAGGGGAAGCATGGCCGAAGGGCTCTGAGCACTCAACCCATCTCGCTCACCAGTCACCCTGCCCAGTACACACGTTATCAAGTTATCTCTGGTCATGCTGCTCGTACCCGCATGACTGATAGCTGTGGCCAGGCATTGAAGACCGTACCGCTCCATACCCTCCAACCGCTCGGCAGTAACAGGCCATTGCAAAAATATCCTAGCATCCTCCTCACAGTTCACCTGATTAACCACATGATCACACTGCTGTTCCTCAGTCTCGACATTACGTACTGTGTCTCCATTCTCCTCTGATCCGGTATAAGACATGATGCTCACAAAAAATTCTCACCACAATATTCAGAAAAGAAGCACCCCAAACTCTTATACCTCGATATACACACAAAAATTCTCGGAAATACTCAAGGGCTATACTATGTTGCAAAAAAAAATTATTCTTGCTGATCCCCGCAAAATATTCTCCAAAACAACAAATGTTCCCTGCTAATAAATGTAGGTTCACCAAATCCTAGGTAAGGTCGCCATTTGTTACGACTGGGTTTCAAATATATCAGGGCTCTTATTCATTGGACTAGTAATGGCATAAATGTTACAACGGAAAGCGCTAGCTCCAACCTCTGAAGTATATTCCCAGTGAACAAAGAACACAAATACTCTCCAGAGTTCTATATGCAATAATAGGCTATCAAACTCTCAATAAATGTGCGTCTACTCTAGGCTTAATGTTATGTGAAAACAGCCTATTACTACCTATAACCGAAGGTGCTTGGTTATGGTATACAAAGTAAGGTGGTAAGAGAAGTTACAGCTTACGTTACTTTAATCAATAAATGTCAGGCACTCCTGCATGAAAGAAAGTGCACTAAAGTCCTTCAACACTAACAAGGAATCTTCTTTAAATGTTAGATGTTATAAAGATGCTCGTATCGGAAATGGAACCCAAAAAGGCAGGCAGTGGAACAATGCTCGTGCAGGCTATGCACACAAAAAGGCAGAATATATAATGCCGTCGGAGCCAAGAATATCCTAAACACTACAACACTAATAATAATCGCCACAATGCAGTATTCCTATCAACAAAAAGAGCCTAAGTCGTTTGTGTCTCAATACATCAAACTAGGCTGCGAAATGCTTGTGTAATCATAAATGGGTATGCATAAAAAGAGTAATTAGGTTAATATAGTTAATGTCTACTGTGACTGATAAAGTCTAGCTAGAGTCAATGATACGAGATACTGGTGCGCATGGCATGCTGCATAGCCTAGTGCAAATCTCAAGTCTGTGCGTCAAATATTACGTTATAATGAAGGGTAGCTCTCTTGAGAAACCTTAATACCGAAGTATTAAGCGTTCTCCTGGCGTACCTCAAAGACAAACAATCGAGACTAGAACAGTGCAGAATGGTATAGGCAAAAAGCCCTCATTCGTGCATGCTCTACTCTCAATGGCACACAGACTAGAATTTACTCAATCAACTCCAGTTCTCAGGTATGTCGTGCCGCTTTTAACTAAAGCCAGCACTCATAGGAAACTATACCTATTATATCAGACTCCCAGTCTAGCATTATCTAATCCAGCAGAACACTAATAATTATAGGAAGCGGCAATATGAAAGCCAACCAATGCTTCGTGATCCACTTATCTTAACAACTAACATACACAGGTTATATCAGACCTTAACACACAATACAACTGGCCAGCATGAAGCTGATTTTGCAGAGTTAACCAGAGGGGATATAATGTTAATAAAGGTGGTGAAAGATATAGAAAATGAGAGAGATAGGCAGAGGAAAAGATTCTCAGGTACGGAGCGGGAATAGATAGCAAGGGAAAAAAGATGGGTGTGTTCTAGAAACCAGATCTGAGGGAGAGAGTGGCGAGGAACCAGTATATATACTCGCACTAGCTCGAGCCGCGTGGGAAAACAGCGGTTACGAGTCAACTGACCACTAACAAAGCTCACAGCTTGGTAAGGACCTCCCTCCACCAACCCCCGCGAGGCAGCCAGCCGTGACGTCATCGAGCGGGACAAAAAACACTGCGCGCCCCCTCTCACTCTGTTCTACTCCCTCTCTCTCTCCCAGATCCTATCATTACTAGTTAATGACAAAACATATACTTTACAATTAAATATATAAAGCCTTGACATGGGCGAAAACAAAGAGCCTTTCTGGACTGCCCATGACACAAGCTTTCATATGAAATAAAGCACACTCTAATACATAAACTGTAGCCCCATCCACTGCCCTGGCGATCCTAGCGAGTCACTGTAGGACAAGCCATGCGGTTCTAACGGAGTGGTCAACGTCACAAGAGTCTGGCACAAATCTTTAATTTCTGAACTACTCTCCTCCGGTTTCTATCCCTCCATCTGTGCCTTTGTCTCTAATTTCCTTTCCGGCCGTTCCATAGCTGCGGTTGTGGATGGCCATCGCTCACTTCCTCGTCCTATCATCTCCAGTGTTCCTCAGGGCTCTGTCCTCTCTCCCATACTCTTTCTAATTTTCATAAATGATCTTCTCAACTGTCCCTCTAGTACAATCCATTCGTACGCAGACAACTCTACCTTACACTACTCAATTAGTTTTTCTGAATGCACTAACCAGCAATTCCTCAAAAACAAACATAATGAAGCCATGCAACACTTATCTTCTGATTTAACTACTGTTTCCGATTGGGGCAGAGAAAACCTTGTTACCTTTAATGCTTCCCCAAATCCTAATTTCTTCATCTCACTACCCGTCCGGAACTCCCAGAGGACTATCCCTTACACTTCAACAATTCAAAAATCAATACCTCTTCGTCTCTCAATATTCTCAGTGACTCTTTTTCTTCTGCTCTCACTTGGAAGGACCATATTACAGTGCGTCCTTGTATTGAGTATTGTTCACATGTGTGGGGAGGATCGTCTCACCACACTCCTAGACAAAGTAGAAAGGAAAGCATTTTGTATCATTAACTCCCGTCTACTCACCAACTCTCTGCAATCCCTCTCGCTTTGCCGCAATATTGCATTTCTCTCACTATTCTATCGCTACTACAATAATCAATGTTTCTCAGAGCTTTCCCAGTGTATACCACCTCCTCTACGTAGGGTACGTAGTACCCGTCTTGCAACACAATCCCACCCCTACTCTGTGCAACTCTCCAATCCAAGAGTGAAACATTATTCTCAGTCTTTCTTCTATTCAACTGCTGAGCTCTGGAACTCTCTCCCAAAATCAGTTTTTCCCTCTTCCTATGACTTAAATTGCTTCAAACTCTGTGTGTCCAGGCATTTTGGCTCGACCGTCCCTTGATATTAGCCCTGTCACTATTTCAACTCTGAGGAAGGCACTCGATATAAGTAGTTCTGCCTTTTGTCTCCCTCACCCACATAAAACAAAAATTATATATAGTATATATATATATATATATATATATACATATATATATATATATATATATATATATATATATATATATATATATATACTGTATATATATATGTATACAAATGGTAACATAAATATACAATGAGTACAATACAATGCAATCAATGGAAGCATACAATATAGTATCTTAGTAAAAGGCAGGACCCGTAAGCCACAGTCAATAATTATTAACTTAACTTAAACTGCATTCTATTCATTCAATATATTAATTACAGGAATATAATTGTTTACTACTGGCAAGTGCTTAATCTTTTTTCTATATGCAAGTCTTAAATATCTTCTCATAAACAAGCATTTAATTTTCTGTTATGATGAGTCCTTAATCTGGTTTATCTTTCTCGTGAACAGTACTATATATATTTTATGGAACAGTAAGTACCAATCTCTTATCATGGGTAAGTGTTTAATCTTTTGGTATCATTATTGACATTGAACATCTTTTTGTGGCAACTCCTCGTGTGTATTCTCGTAATTACGTATGAAAATAAGTTAGCTCGTACTTGTGTTCCATAGAACTCGATTATCTTTCGGAGCCTCGTATGCCTGGGTGAGGTGTCTAACGTGAACAATATACTTCTCAACTCTAGACTCTTATCTTTAGATTTCATATATTATCATTGGTTGCTGAGGGCTCAATGGATCCTATCTTGACATTGTTGGTTATAGGACAAAGCTAGCTCATTTACTAAGCTAATTAAACTCCTATCATCTAGCTTGTCAATATTAATGCTGAGTCGCAAGCGAGGGCTCTAGGTAACTAAGTCGCTAAATCGGCAAAACAAAATTGTTCAGAAATGGAGACATTTAACTAATTAATTTGATGACTGCTAGGGGAGCTAATCTACAGTATGTAAATTGAGCAATTTTACAGTGAATGATCAAAAGGTCTCTATATGTATGTGGATCAAGCGAGTAGCCTTATCAAATGTCTATCAGTTCTATTGGAAGTATTCTATCGACTATCTAACGGTCCTATAGTTGTCTATTACAACAGTTACTGTAACAACAGGTGATGGGGCTGATCCTACTGGGCCAGGGCGTCTCGGGTCTGCATATCACCTAGTTGTCAGCTGCACCTTCATCAGTCAGCTACACAGGTAGGTCACTCTGCGAGAAAAGTTGGCAGCAGGTTTTTTTCGAAAGGGAGGGGGGGGGGGCCTCAGTAGTATGGTGTACAAAGGAGTACAAAGGAAATCAAGCAACAACAGGTCTGGTGACCCTTCTAGGCTGCTTGTCCTCCAAAACACTGAGGATCAATTGTCCAAACAGTGGTTTGGAGTGGGTAAGGGAACATTGGAAAGAGAACTACTGCCCTGGAACTAATGTCCGTGGCAGGATTAGGAAGTTAGTAGGGGACAGATGGGTTAGTAAATGAGGGGGGGATAAAATAAGTTATTAATTTACAAACGCAGTCAGTCGCGGGTTTGATGCAAGATATTTGTCTAGGCGAAGTTTAAATGAATCAACGGTGCTGCAGTCTATAACGTCTTGGGGAAGCCCATTCCACAAGTTGAAAACTCGATTGAAGAAGAAATTCTTAGATTCGTGCGAGTTAAAAGATTTACCGATAATTTTGCAACCGTTTCCCCGCGTGTAATTAGATTGGTCGATAGTGAAGTATTTACTACAGTTCATAATTATTGTCGATGCCTTTGATGATTTTGAACACTTGAATTAAGTCGCCTCTTAATCTGCGCTGGGTTAAAGGAAATAGATTTAATTCTCTAAGATGCTCCTCGTATGGTTTGTTCTTTAGGCTAGGTATCATTTTGGTAACTCTACGTTGAACTCGTTCTAGCTTGTCTATATCTTTTTGGTAATAAGGGCACCAGGATTGAATGCAGTAATCCAGAAGAGGACGGACTAAGGAATTGTAAAGGGTTAGGATAACTTCTTTGGATTTATGCTCAAATGACCTGCCTATAAAGCCAATTATTTTGTTTGCTTTCTTAACAACTTCTGAACATTGTTGACTCGGTTCTAGGTTACTCGATATTGTTACCCCCAGATCGGTTTCTCTGTTTACATTCTTAACCCTGCTCAGGCAATGTTCCAGAAGTGTAACAAAATTAGCAATGTGGCCCCATATGAGGACCGGCACTTTATACAGCTCTCACCCGAAATCTGATTGATGGATTTTAAATTTCTTGTTACCAATAGAAACTATAATTACTGCTTAATATTATGTTAAAAGCAAATTATTCTACTGTAAATATTAAGTCATATATAAAAAAAATAAAATAAAAAGTAGTGAAAAAAAAGGGTCAACAAAAGTGAGGCATATCTCATACATTACATAAGCTGGATTAATTTGGTTGCAGGGCTGTGGAGGGGATGGCTGAGGGTCTTGGGTGACAACAAGGCAGAACTCTGGGGCTAAACAAAAGTTTGATAGGAAGGGGAAATTTGTAGTACACATTTGGGATTATGGACCCCATATGGTGACCGGACAGGTTGGTACAGGAAAGGGGAGGAGAGAGAGTGGCGGCTAACACCCTCTCCCAGTAGTAGGACGATGCAGACTGACTGCTCGTCTTCAAAACTTCGTGACATCGGCCTCCGGCCGTGAAATATTTGCGAAAAACCTGTTTTACGTATATTTTTTGGCCCATATTGGGCCAATATGCCTGAGCAGGGTTAAGCTGAGTGCCATTCATCGAATAGTTTGCGTTCTCATTTTGGTATCCGATATGTAGTACTTTACATTTATCCGCATTGAAACTCATTTGCTAAATTTGGGCCCAATGTGACAACTTATCTAGATTGTGTTGCATATCGTCAACTTGTTCTTTTGAGAGTACGCTATTTGCAATTTTTGTATCGTCAATTAATTTTGAGATTGTACAGGTGAGACCCTCATCTATGTCGTTGATGTAAATTAGAAAGATAATTGGTCCTAGTACCGTTCCCTGGGGTACCCCGCTACTTACATTGGTCCAATTAGATGCCTTACCGTTTATGACTACTCTTTGCTTTCTGTCGCGGAGCCAATTTTCTATTCATTTCAACACACAGTCTTGTATTCCATGCGCTTTTAGTTTTAGCAGTAAACGTTTGTGGGGAAGTTTGTCAAAGGCCTTTTGAAAATCAAGGTATTTAATATCTACAGCTTTACTCTCATCATAGAGGTTGAGGATATCGTGGAGGAAGTCTAAGAGGTTTGTTAAACAGGAACGTTTGCTACGAAAGCCATGTTGAGTATCTTTAAGTATGTTATTTTCCTCTAAGTGGTTTACGAGTCTCTCTCTTATGAGCGTTTCTAGCATTTTACATACAACTGAGGTTAAGCTAATTGGACGATAGTTACTGGGCGGGGATTTGCTGCCTTTTTAAAAAATTGGTGTTACGTTAGCTAGCTTCCACTGATCAGGCATAGTTCCAGACTGCAAGGATTTATTGAATAGCAATGTCAGTGGTTTGGAGAGCTCATCCTTAGCTTCCTTTAGAACTCTAGGTGAGATTGTATCAGGTCCAGGCGTTTTATTTACCTTGAGTTTGTCTAAACATTTCAATACTTCTCTCTCTGTAATGGTGATATTGCTTAGAACATCAGAATTATCTATCTGAATCGGCGATGCTGTAGGGATATCAATGAGGTCTTCTGTTGTAAAAACTGATGCAAAGAAGGTATTGAGGGCATTACTCACTTGTACTTCGTCTTTGGTATATTCTTCATTTTCATTGACTAACGGTCCAACAGTTGAAGTAACTACTCTCTTCTTTCTGATATAAATATAGAATTCTTTTTGGTTTATTTTACTTTGAATCGCAACATGTAACTCCAGGGTCTTTTTACTTTGCTTAATTAACCTTTTTGCTTTGCGTCGTAGTTCTACAAATTTCACCCATTCTTCGTCATTTGTGAATATTTTAATCTATCATACGCAAACTTTTTAGCAAGCAGACAGTTTGAAATATCTTTATTCCACCATTTGGGCTTATTATGGCCTGTGTGTCGTATTTTCGATGGTATGCAGTCTTGCACTGCTCTTAGGTAAGTGTTTGCGAATGATTCCCAAGATGTATTTATGTTGTAATTGTTAATTAAAAAGCTCCAGTCAGTTTCTTTAACCCTCCTGGCCCAGGCAGGCTCTCACAATGACAGTGTGGGCTACCGGGAGATCTGGCCGAAAAACGTCTAGGCCTAGGCTACCGTATTTTTGTTTAGTTTAACTGCTAGAAATTTCCCACGCATCTATAAATGTTTTGCGGTTTCCAATCTGTAGACTGGCGTTGAGTAGAGCTCTCTAAGTCAACTGGTTCAGTTGTGATGACGATTTCAGTGGAGAGCACTTTCAGGCGATGTTAGCAATACGACGATCTTTTCACTACTGAAACAACGACATACAGACATACATAAGAACATAAGAACATAAGAACATAAGAAAATGGGAGTCTGCAGAAGGCCGATTGGCCTAAGCAAGGCAGATCCCTGTCCCACACAACCCCAATTACAAAGCCCAATTATAGGCTCAACACTCTAATACCCTGAGGATCATCTTACCAAAACGGTTAGAGATTAACGCAGGATTACGGGGGTCTGCAGAGCGCTGATTGGCCCAACCCTGCTGATCCCCCTTCACACCCAACCCTTCTCGTCCATATGCTTATCCAATTTTATCTTAAAGCTCCCTATCGTTTTTAATCCCACTATAGCACCTGGTAGTCCATTCCACCCATCTACAACTCTGTTACCAAACCAATATTTGCCTATATCTTTTCTGAAACGAAATTTATCTAATTTGAAACCATTGGTACGAGTTCTTTCGCTATCACTGAGCTTTAGTACATTTGTCATGTCCCCTTTGTTAATCCCACTAACCCACTTGAACACCTCTATCATATCCCCTCTAACTCTGCGTCTCTCCAACGAATGTAAGCCTAATTTCTTCAACCTTTCTTTATACAATAACAAACGAGTCTTCTCTTTCTTGTTTTCGGAGGTGCGGTGACGTAACAATCGGCTTGTTTACATGCGTCGGACGCACGGCATTCAGACCAAGCTGAATAGGCTTTCAAGCTTACGGATTTTAAAATTACACCCGGGCACCGGCCCTTATTTCGTGGTGTCATTTTAAAATGACACCCGGGCCAGGAGGGTTAAACATTGCTCTAAGTTTACGAAAGTTTGCTTGCTTGAAATTAGGGACTTTCTCGATGCTGTTATTTGGTTCGTTACTGGTAAACTTTAAACTGAAAGTTATCGTACGATGGTCGCTGTTACTGAATTTATCACCGACATTCAAATTCTCTATCAATTCTTCTTATGTTGAAAGTACAAGGTCAAGGACATTATTTCCACGGGTTGGAGATCTAACAAATTGATATAGCGAACTCTCTTGCAAGTTTGCATACAGGTCTTGTCCAGAGTGTGAAGTAATTCTATCTCCCCACTTGGTCACAGGTAAATTGAAGTCGCCAAAAATTACGGTATCTTGCGAGTTACTTAAGTCTGCAATTTGCTCATAAATTTCTCGGGTCAGTTTGCACTGATTGAGCTGGAAGTCTGTATATTAGTGCAAGTGTTATTGTTGTGCCTTTATTATTCTTTATTAGCACAAAGGATGTGAGGTTTTGACAAGAGGGTCGGGTCAAGACTTTCTTTGATAAAAAATAAAACTCCACCTCCATTTCTATTAATTCGGCTTTTCTCAAACATTACATAACCGGGAAGTGAATATTCTGCTAAAAAGTCTCTGTCTTCTGTATTGAGCCAAAATGCTGTTATGCCAATAACATCGTAATTTTCCGTAAACACTAGTTCCTCTAAATCTGAAAAATTATTGCGCATGCTACGAGCGTTTGCATAGAAAACATTCAAAGTTTTGGATTTGGAATTCACGGAACGCTTTTTATTCAAATTATTGGTTCTGCTCGGATCTACCTTTATGTACCTGTCTGCCCTCAGTCCCCGATGCTCGTTCCTGGTTGTACTCGGTCCTCGGTGTCCTCGATCATTGTTCCTAGTGGTCCTCGGTCCTCGATCATTGTCTCTGGTGTTCCTCCGTTCTCGCTGTCCTTGATCGTCGTCCCTGGTAGTTCTCGGTCCTCGATCGTCGCCCCTAGTCGTCCACGGTCCTCGATCCTTGTCCCTGGTGGTCTTCTGGCCTCGAACCTCGTCCCTGGTGGTCCTTGGTTGCCTCAATCTGCCTTCCCCTCCACAAAACCTGGGGCAGCTCAGTCTCCTGGTGGGTGGTCAGCTCCTTAAAATGTGAGTCATGGTCGCCAAGGGTGTTCCATTGTATTAGTGCCTGCTGTTCCAGTAACTCGGAACAAATTATGGAGGGAGGCAATTGCAGCAGTTCCTGGGAAAGGCTCAGGGGCAACCTAGAACATTCGTCTTCAGTTGTGAAATCATTACTTTTTATGTTGCCTCTTTGTGAGCTCTTTGCTGGGACAGTAACTACAGAAGGAGGAGCTGGATGCTGCTGGAAGACTGGTTTCAGGGGAACAGCAGAGCAGACTGTGTCTTGAGAAGCGAGTGGTGGTCCTTATTAGGCTTTCCAGATGATCCTAGTTTCCACCACAGGTCAATCCCTGGGCTTCCAGCATTAGTGTCCTTGGACCTTGATCCGTCAGTTTGGGGGATCATTTGGTGGTTTCCAATGACCGTGTTTTCCCTTCAGTGACTGTGTTTCCGTCTTCTGTAATTCTGGGCCAGTAAATTGGGTGGTGGCCCGGGAGAGTGCTTTGTCCAATAACATAGTCGATTAGCCTTGATGTCATCTTCTGGATGACTTTACCTTGCCCTATGTGGGAGCTGGAGGGTGGGGAAAGCTCCGCCCATTCCTGGGGTTTACTACCGGAGGTCTTGTCTATGAAGGGGGCTGTAGGGGGTTTGGGGGTCTTCAGGTGTATCAGGCTTGTGGGTTTCACTTGCTCCTTCCGGAGCTGTTTGTGGTGCTTGGGCGACTTCACAACAATACATATATATATATATATATATATATATATATATATATATATATATATATATATATATACAAACTACCACATGACTGTAATATAAATTAGAATGAGGCTAAGATGATCTACTGACCAGGCTGATTATTATGAAAGACCTTTTGCCAAAGCAGCCTAGATCAGAGTGTAGGCTATAACAACACTATAAATCTAAATTATGGTCTTTACAAAATAGATAACGTCATTGTATATCTCCTCCTAGAACATAAAACAAGTACATATATAAAGAACAAATAACCCATGTACAGATCGTCTGATTGTATACTACAACATCTGGTAGGTTGACCTCAGACCGTTTAGGTGAGTTAGGTGGGGTAAGGCTAACTATTCAAGTACACACACACACACACACACACACACACACACATATATATATATATATATATATATATATATATATATATATATATATATATATATATATAGGCTATTATATATATATATATATATATATATATATATATATATATATATATATATATATATATATATATATATTGTATAGCTCTGTGTTTGTGTTTGGGTTCTTTTTGTTTAGTGTATAGGTAGCATGTCACAGATGTTTAAGGATGTGTATTTAAGCCTACGTCTTCCCCTGTGTTTATGTATTGTCCTGAAGATGCCTTGAAAAAATAAATGAAGGTTTGATGTTCAAAGGTATATTTATTTTTATTTATATGTTTATATTTGTATTATTATAGGTACATGAAGGAGCCAATGGACATAGCAGCCTGTAAAAAGCGTCCACCCCAAAGAGTGTAAGAGAGCCAAGTTTAAGGTACATTAAAGTCAACATGTCTGGACCCACGGAACTTGAAGCAGTGTAAGTCGTAGGATGAGGGAAAGACAGACTCAGTGTGGGATTTCCAATGCTTACTTAATGAACAGAAGAAAGACTGAAAAATTCGGTTCATTCTTGAGTTAGAGAGGAGAGCAGATTAGGGATGGGAATATATGCTAAAAGGTGGGTGCCCCCTACTCTCCGTAAGGGAGGAGGTAACCACTGAGAAAGCTCTAAAGAACATTGATTATTAAAGTAATGGTAGAAGAGTGAGGGAGTTGGAACATTGAGGTGCATAGAGAGATTTTAGGGAGTTAGTAAGAGAAGGTAAATTCTATCTATCTATCTATTGCCGGACGCCTTATTCCCCTTACGAGGGTGGCCATACACAGAATGCCCCCAAGCGGACCTATTCCCTGTGAGAGGGACAACCCGAGCCAGTTTAGTGAAGGACTTACAGGATTGACCACTCAATTTAGGATCCGTCCACTCCGAGGCCCTCTGTGTATCTTGTTAGCACTATTGTTCTACAGTGGTGTTCGGCTAATCCATCCACTAACCTGCCTTACCCTTAGGTAAGCAGTACGGATTTGTATCAGGTTTACTCCCCTAGACAGGTTGCCAACCAAGGCTGACGAGTCCCATCCACCCGGATTTGTATAAGGTTGTCTCCCCTAGATGAGCTGCCAACCAAGGCTAACGAGTCCCATCCACCCAAGGTAAATTGATGAGATAAAATACATTTTTGAGAAACCCTATCAAAAAATGCGGTATGGGTGGAACCTTCCCACACATGCGAACAATACTTGATACATGGACTCACTGTGCCTCTAAAGAACAAGAAGCTGTGTGATGGTGGGGAACCCACAGAGATAGTTGAGCACACCTACCTTGTGGCAAGCTGTTTTGTCAAGTGCGATAATATGGTCTTTCCATTAAAGGTCAGAAGAAAACAAAACACCAAGAATATTGAGAGAAGATGAAGGGTTCATTTCTGCGTTGTTGAAGAGTAAAGGATAGTCATGTAGATGATTGTGACGGGTAGATAGATGGAGAAAATGAATTTTAGAAGCATTTTAAGTACCAAGATTCTCTCTGCCCCAGTCGGAAATAATAATTGATAAATCAAAAGATAGGTGAGCAATGGCCTTATCACGTGAGTTTTGCAGTAATTGTGTGGTGGGTCGTTGTGGAAAACTATATGAATAGTGTAAGGTAGAGTCATCAGCAAATGAGTTGATAGAACTAAAGGTACAGTTGAGAAGATCAATAATGAATACTAGAAAGAAAACTGGAGACAGGACAGAACTCTGAGGATCATCAGAGTTAATTGGTTGGGGAAGTGAACGATGGTCGTCCACAACAGTATAGCTACGGAACCTAAGTATATACATACATACATGTACAGTATGTATACTGTATATATACTCAGACACATGCCCTATAACTGGGGGTGACCTACTCAAGGAAGAGCCCGAACAGAAGCAACATTAAAAGTTCCAATTCTTAGGGTCTTGAACCACTTATGCGTTCCCTCGCAGCTTTCTCTGTCTCGTCGAGTAGGCGAATTTTACAAGGGGAGAAGGATTAATTCTAGCCTCTCGCCACTGAAGAAGGAAAAGTAGTACAGGGAAAAAAACAGACAGAAACGGCAAAGATTGGGTCTAGGATACAAAACCTCATTCTGGAAAGACATATACCTGTATATAATTATATTATATATATACCCGGTATATATATATATATATATATATATATATATATATATATATATATATATATATATATATATATATAGAGAGAGAGAGAGAGAGAGAGACAGAAAGAGAGAGAGAGAGGGGGGGGGGGGATTGTGAAAGAAGAGTTAAAGATGTTCATTCTACGATTTTTTTATTTTTTTTTCAATTTTAGTAATTTTAGGATGGTCGAAGAATTAGCTGAAATTGTTTGTAACCTTTTCATTGCGCACACTTTTGTCTAACTATAAACAAAGTAATATAACGGTACCCAGAATAAAGTTAAAATGACGCCTTCGTGTTAAAGGGATCAGGGAAGGGTAGGGTAAAAGTTTTAGACAGTTGGTCTCCTTGACTAGCCTTCCTTTTCAAACTTTTCTTCTTAACCTCGTAACCTGTACTCTTGTAAGGACCCGAGATTATCGAATGAAGCTTAGACATTCGAATGTTATCATGTTTTGCCGCACTAGATGGAGACTCCTGCCGACACTGTAAAATTAATATCAAACGTTAAATTGTAACGACAATTTTACACATACATAGAACACTTATGTATGTTAATTTGAACACAGAACACTTTATGTATATCATTCTATTTAAAATGATGTGCTCATTATTATTATCATTATTATTATTATTATTTGTTGTTTTACAGTGTGCCAAGTCCTACGATAATGCTAGACTCTCAACGATAGGGCGTATAATGCCGCATGGCCTTCATAGCCCTTTCCCAAAAGTATCGTATTGCTAGTGCCGATTTCAAGGCTAGTCCTAAATAAATTCACAAAAGTAGGAAAATAAGAGAAGAGTGCATTTGAAATGTGAGGCACTGTGTTGGGGGGGGGGGGGGGAAGATGGGAGGTGAAACTATACAATTTTGCTGCTCAAAAGGATGGCATAGAAAATCCTCATCTGATATATCAATGAAATATACATTTAATAACACGTTATATTTTTCAATATACTCGTGAATGAGTGGTTAAGAAACAAAGTAGCTATTATCTATTGAAGATTTAAATTGCACAGGATCGTAAATTGTAAACACATTTGAATCCAATAACTAAGTAGTAAATAATAACTAGGACGTTAAGCTAACTTGAATCCAATAACTAAGTAGTAAATAATAACTAGGACGTTAAGCTAACTTGAATCCAATAACTAAGTAGTAAATAATAACTAGGACGTTAAGCTAACTTTAATCCAATAACTAAGTAGTAAATAATAACTAGGACGTTAAGCTAACTTGAATCCAATAACTAAGTAGTAAATAATAACTAGGACGTTAAGCTAACTTGAATCCAATAACTAAGTAGTAAATAATAATTAGGACGTTAAGCTAACTTGAATCCAATAACTAAGTAGTAAATAATAACTAGGACGTTAAGCTAACTTGAATCCAATAACTAAGTCGTAAATAATAACTAGGACGTTAAGCTAACTTGAATCCAATAACTAAGTAGTAAATAATAACTAGGACGTTAAGCTAACTTGAATCCAATAACTAAGTAGTAAATAATAACTAGGACGTTAAGCTAACTTGAATCCAATAACTAAGTAGTAAATAATAACTAGGACGTTAAGCTAACTTGAATCCAATAACTAAGTAGTAAATAATAACTAGGACGTTAAGCTAACTTGAATCCAATAACTAAGTAGTAAATAATAACTAGGACGTTAAGCTAACTTGAATCCAATAACTAAGTAATAAATAATAACTAGGACGTTAAGCTAACTTGAATCCAATAACTAAGTAGTAAATAATAACTAGGACGTTAAGCTAACTTCATGAGACAGTCATTGTGATAATTATCTAGGTTTATAAATTGAATTGTTCTTATGATTGTCTTTTAACTTGCTCAGTACAAAAATATAAAATATACAGGGTATATATTTTTGTATATACTGTATATATATATATATATATATATATATATATACACCAAGGGACTTGGGTTCTCGAAAGGGGGCTTCAATCCTGACTCTTATTCTTGATTTAGTGTGCTGGCTTAATAATCCTAAAGGGTTGACAGCCTATGCTCTGAGGTCCTATTATAATTAACTAACCGACATTTTTATAATGAATGAAACCGTATATCGATGGCCAGAAAACAAAATCTTGGTTACTGTGAAATAGTTAAGCCCATGTAATGTCGATGTGGAGCTTAGGAACACCAGAGAGTAGAATGTTTTGGGTAATTGTCCTGTCAGTTTATGTAAAGAAAGGTTGTCTCTCTTTTACACACACACAAACACTCCCCCCCCCCTCTCTCTCTCTCTCTCTCTCTCCCTCTATCGGTGTGGAGTTATGGAGAAGACTTAAGGCCGCGTCATACAGAGGCCGAACGTACTAGGACAAAGTCCCGAATAGGATGACTTGCAAAAAAAAAATCAAATTTCAGGCGGGTCGGGATTATTCTGCATAATTCGGCATACGTTCCGTACTATTCGTGGGTTGGTCTGATGTTGGTCTGATGTTGTTCATGTATGTTGCCGCCATTCCGGAGAGTCGGGACAAATTTAGTGGCTACACTAAATTTCTACGAACATTCGGGTAAAAAAAACGTTACAAAATGGTCGGATGTTGGTCTTGAGTTATTCGTAACTCGTTCGGGAGTTCTATCTATCTATCTATCTATTGCCTGACGCCGTGATCCCCGAAGGGGTGGCCACGAACGAACCGCCCCCATGCACCTCTGTCCCCAGTCAGTCGACGCCCCTCCCCCCAACCAGCACCGCCTTCGTTCATGTAGTTCCTCACTCCATCCTTCCACCTCATATTCGGTCTACCTCTCCCCCTCTGTCCCTCCACCTCGCTCTCGTACACCCTCTTAGTCATTCTCTCGCTTTCCATACGTTCCATATGGCCGAACCATCTCAAGTTGTTCCTTTTCACACTTTCCAGCACATCTACCTCCACACCACACCGCCTTCTTACATCCTCATTAGTCTGTCTATCCCTCCATGTAACTCCGCACGCACTCCTTAAGTCATTCATTTCCACTGCTCTCACTCTTGGTCTGAGTCTCTCAACCAACGTCCATGCTTCGCTTCCGTAAGTCAGTGTCGGGATTACCACACTGTCATGCAAGGACTTCTTCACTTCCATACTGACCACCCTATTTCTTGTTACTGCTTTTAGCGTTCCTACAACCCTCTTCCCCTGTTGTACCCTCTCCCGCACCTCTTCATCCATAGTCCCATCTTTACTCAACACACTGCCCAGATACTTAAAAGAGTTGACGATCTCCATAGCCTGACCGTTCAGCTTCACCTCACACTCTGTGACTTCACCCCTTTCGAAGACCATAACCTTGCTCTTCCCCGTATTTACCTTCAAATTCCGTTTTTCGCACACTGTTCCAAACTCATTTACCAGACCCTGCAACTCCCATTCATTATCACTCATCAGAACTGTATCGGGAACTGTTCGGGAGTTGTTCTGATTAATTCGTAGTTTGGTCTTATGTTTCGGGACTTGTTCGGTACTTTTTTCAATTGCCGAATCTGTTATGAACTACCCGAACAAATCCCGAACAAATCCCGAACAATTCCCGACAAAACATCGATAAAATTACGATGAATCCCTTGTATTCCCGACTAAACCCCGTACGAGTTACGAAATATCAGAACAAGTTACGATCAAATTAAGACAAATATACGACAAATATACGATTAATTTACGATGAATGATCGATTAATCTTGTTTAATTAAGAATTAATTCAGATTTGATTACGAACTAATAGAATTAGCTACGAGTAACAACGGAACTTTCCACGAATAACTGCCTACGTGTCGGAATGCTAGTTTCGGTCTCACGTGGGTCCGCGTGGGTATGCACACCTTCCACAATTTGCACACGGCACACCTGAATCACTGGAGCGCGGGACCGGGGCAAGCGCAAAGTGCACACGACACCCTGAGTGAACCCGACTGATCGTACGTTGGCAGCCGCCCGCACGGACCCCTATATATAGCTGCCGGGAGATGCATCACTCACAGTAGTCAGTGATTCACCACTCTATCCAGCCACCCACATCGACTCTACTCTACACACCTTCACCATGCCCAAGGGATCAAAACTCAATTTTAAAGGGAAGAAGGCTGCCAAGACCCCAGCTCCTACTACAGCCCCTGACAACGCGTCCGTCGACCTGTTCCTCACCCAGGATTCCGTGAATGTTATGTCATCAACCTCGGAGGAGGAGACAGAACACAGACAGTATGAGGCTGGCCAACACATCTCCGATGAAGACGTCTCCCTCAGCAGCAATGCAGATGAAGATGTCACCACCCTACCCATAAAACCCCGCTTCTTTCCAAAGAATTTCCCGGAATTAAGTGACAGCCCGATGCACGAGTCGGACAATGATGAGTACCAGACGCAGATGTCTACCCAGCAAACGACATCAACCGGCTTGACGACCCACTCACAGGACTCCCAAGACACACCGGCTTCTGCAACACCTCGAAAACAGCGGCCAGCCGATAAAAGGAAGCGTGTCTACGCCATGCTGCCGGAGGCACAGGAGGTGGCTGTCGCGGAGTGGTACTGCGATAATGAGTTCCTCTACAACAGGAAGCTGAGGGCATTCCGTGACAGGAGCATGAAGGACAGCGTGCTCAACAAAAAAGCCACGGAGTTGGGTGTTACAGGTGAGATATAATGGAATTCTTTTTAATAATTTGTGTTCAGAAATGTATGGAGTGTACAGGTATTGATGTAAATTTATTGTTTTGCAGTTCAAGTGCTGTTTAAATGGTTGGAGGGGATGCGGATGCGGTATGGAAAGCTGGTGGAGGTCAAGTCTGGTTCTGGTACCAAGTCCCTGACGGAGCGAGAGCAGTGGATAAAGGCGACTTTCTTCTTTCTCCAACCACACCTGGTCAAAAGTGCGACCAGGAAGAGCAAGGTACGTGAGAAATAATTAACCACGTTAAAATGTTGGTGAGATAATATTTACATATGGACAATGGAAACAAGTCGTGCACTTTGATATTGAAAAGAATTGTTTAATTTATCCAACAAAATACAATACAATTTGCCAAATGGACACCAAATTCACATGTTGTTATGCATCATAAAAAAGTTCTTTACATGTGTACATTGTATATTAATAATATAAATAATAATATAAGTAATGTTCACGAGTCAATTATACATTACAATTTGTCAACTGTGTAACAAATTAACATGTTATATGCATCATAAAGTCCCTTTACAAGTTTACATATAAAACTGATCTACGTTATGTTCATGAGTACATTATTCAATACTAGTGAAATATACAGAAAATTTACATGCACTTACGACATCATAAAGTGTCCTACAAGTTAATATTGATATTCATGTTATAAATTGTGTGAATGTGTTGTGTGAATGTATCATAATGATAAATGTTGTGACAATATGTATTTATATGTTATATATATTTCACAGAAGTACAAAAAAGCTGATGCTGCCCCAGTCCCGGATGCTGCCGAGGAGAGTCTCGACGACCCGGAGGTAGAGGATGTGGCTGAGGTGTCGCCAGCCGCTGAAGTTGTTGCCTCCACGTCCACGGCCGTGCCCACGGTACCCCGGCCCCGCACCAAAGCAGCTGCTACTCCAGAGGACCCCATTGAGAGGGACCTGTATGATAAGGTAATAATGTTATAATGTTATTAATAATGTTATTATTATATTTATGTAATTGTAATGTATATCTTGCTCATGTTCTAATGTACAACTTTTCTGGCAACAGGTACGTCAGGGGGAGGAGAACCTTTTAATACCTGGCTACAGTGTATGAATGTTTATGTAATTTTAATGTTTATCTTGCTCATGCTCTAATGTACAACTTTTTTGGCAATAGGTACGTCAGGGTGAGGAGAACCTGTAATACCTGGCTACATTGTATGACTGTTTATGTCATTTCATTTTTTATCTTGTTCATGTTATAAAGTTCAACCTTTCTGCCCACAGCTACGTCAGGGGGAGGAGAACTTAAACGAACTGTACCGCCACTGGGACACCAAGAAGCAGGACACCCCAGCACAGCAGGCGATTAAGCTGTTCCACGGCTATGTCCAGAACAGCCTGTTGGATCTGGAGCCGCCTCTCGTGGACCACTACTTAGGGGAGGTGATGCGGTTCACCAATGCTATGCGGTGCCATAGCCGTGGCACAGGGAGCCTCCCACGGTTTGGCCCTATGGACTCGGATGCCCAACAATCTCGTACTTATCCACCACAACCCTACTATGAGAATCTGCAACCCCCCGGGCCTTCCTACTACCATGGTGGGAAACAAATGGGCGCCCCTAACACACCAAGATCTTGGAGGTCTCACCCGCCAAGCATGGGACGACCTGAGGCCACACCAGTCGAGTCTCCCAGGGCCCACACACCACGCATGGCTGATATTTCCCCGGGGTTTGTGGATCGTATGATTAATGATGAATTCCAGTAAACCAACACTGTGTACCTGCCTGTCTTTGATGCTCTCCAACCGTG
Organism: Lithodes maja; assembly: GCA_037953745.1. NCBI lineage: Eukaryota > Metazoa > Arthropoda > Malacostraca > Decapoda > Lithodidae > Lithodes > Lithodes maja. Next base: position 6,501 of record JBAKBP010020999.1, on the reverse strand, counting down.
TACCTGCTATCATTCTAGTTTAATATAAAATATATATACAGTGTTATAAATAAAGTATTACAATGTTTGTAATTGTGTCGTAATTTCTCCTAAAAGAAGGGTTTGTAACAACAGATAATTCACATGCCACATAATTGAAAAATATTAATATGGGAAACTATTATGAATGAAAAAATTAATTTATATAAATGATTTATCTTAGTAATTTTCACAATGAATAATACTACAACAAATGACTTGGATAACCTTTTTAGTAACAATAGCTTGGTTAGATTTATAGTAAAAATAATTGATTTACACAGTTGACTAGTACACATTAGTAAAGACAAGTTTCATATTAAATAATAAGAAAAATAGAACTTGGAATACTTGGTTATATTGATAGTCAAAACAATTAGTTGACTATTAAACATTAACAATAAAATAACTGGTATCAATGCAATCATAGTAATAAAGAAATGATAGACCGATGGAAATCAAAGTAGGCAATATAAATTTTAATATACAAAATTAACATGGCAAACGTAGTGCATATTAAAATTTAATGAACGCTTGAATGACTTTTGAGTGGATAAACAATACTAATTAGATTAAAAATAAGTACTTACCGGTTTACTGGCGAGGCACCTGCCAGGACAGGCGCTGTTGTGGCCTGCTGTAGTAGTCTGTCAATTATTCCCTCACAAGTTTGGCAGCGGCTGGCCCAGTCTGGCATTGCAATGGCTCCAGTCCATCCAAGGGGTCCCTGTTCCAGTCACCTTGTGGCTCGTTGGTTGCACAATGTTGATATTGTCGTTGTAGTTCTGGGCGTCTGTCAATGAGCTTGTTATGGAGTATGCAGGCTGCGAGGACTACCTTCTCCACGGTGCTGGGGTGAATATTGAGAGTGGTAAGAAGACACCGGAAGCGGTTCGCCAGCATACCAAAGGCATTTTCAACCTGCCTCCTGGCCCGAGAAAGTCTGTAGTTGAAATTCCTCTTGGGTTGATCGAGTCCTCGAAAAGGGTATGGCTTCTGCAACCACTCCCTCATGGGGAATGCGTCGTCACCCACAAGGAAGTAGGGCACTGGCTTGTCATCCCCTGGGAATGGCTCAGGTGCCAGCAGTCCTGCTGCACCGTCCTCCAGCGCCTTCCGGATGTCGGTCACCTGGAAAATGCCCCCATCAGATGCGGACCCGTTCGCTCCAACATCCACATACATAAATTTCCCCAGGTGATCAACAACTGCCAGGAGCACAATGGAGTTGTAGTGCTTGTAGTTGAAGTAAATGGACCCAGTGTTTGCAGGAGGCTGTATGGCAATGTGCTTTCCGTCGATTGCTCCCACGGTGTGCCGGAAGTTCCACCTGTCATTGAACCCCTTGGCAACCTCCTTCCAGCCTTCCGGTGTTGATGGGCAGACAATTACCTCCTCCATGTACTCTTGAATTATGGCCTCGCACGTCTCACGTACCACCAGGGAAATTGTGTTGGCACCAACAAGAAAATTGAGTGCCATACTCTTGTATGCCTCGCCCGTTGCCAAGAAACGTAGAGTCATGGCAACTCGCAAACCAGGCTCCAGGGGCTTCTTCCAATTGGTTTCCTCCTTCTTGATCCGGAGTGTCACACGGCTTACGATCTCATTGTAGAGCTCCTCGTCCATACGGAGATAGTACTTGTAGGTGGGCTTGTCGATTGCCATTAGCGTCTTCATCAATTGGTGGTAGTGTCCGTAGGATAATCTCTGTCTATACAATGGTTTGACGCTGCAGCTTCGCGGTGTCCTGGCACGTACACGGCGGGCCCGCTTTAATTTCAAGAGGGTGTGGGACATCAGCTGATGATTGAGGGTGGCAACGACAAGCTCCTGGAAGTGTATGGCCCTCTCCAAATCATCGCACAGGTCATCAGGGGGTGCTGCCATGTTGCCGTGTCGATCGCTGGGTTGAGACTGGTGGGGTGTGAGCCAACCCATTTCTTTTATATAGGGCAGGTACAAATGTTCTTGCTACAGTACGAATGTTCGTAAAGCAGTCTGATGTTGTTCTAATGTTGTTCTTCTCTATCGGTTGTTTGTCGGCATCTCATCGGTTTTAGTTCGGTCAAGTTCGGTTCATTATCGTAAATCATTCCAATGTCATTCGGAACTGTGTCTGATGATTCGGGTATGTTCGTAACTCATTCTTTGCATAATGAGTTTATGTTCGGTTCTTGTTCGGTAGTTGTTCGGGAGTTTGTCGTAGGTCGTTCTTGACTATCGTATATGAGGAGGTCCGTGCCAGAGGGGCCAACTCGCCACATTTTCAAAAACAGCGCTCTAGCTGGTTCCCGATCCGTGAAATTCTTGGGAATCATCTGGCAAAAAAAAACATCCGACTTTCGTCCTTATAGCAACTGCACAGAGGGTTGAGCGTCCCTTGTTTTTGCCGTTTGGCAGACCGTTTATGGGTGTGAATCTGGGTAGACAGAGGGGCCAACTCACCAACGCGCTCAGCCAATGAGAGCGTGGCTACGATGTGGGGAATAAAATGGCCGCCCGCCCGACCACTCAGGCGCTGTACGAGACGTGCTTCAGTAGTCACGCTCAAACCGAGTTAGTCAACACACGAGTGTATGGTATGTTAACTCAATAATAACATCAATAACATCAATAACATCAATAACATCAATAACTCAAAACTATACTTGTGGCGAGTTGGCCCCTCTGGCACGGACCTCCTCATATTATTCTTAACTCATTCGGGCCATGTTCGTAGGCCTCACCAATCGAGAGGGTCTCGGCATAATTCGGTAAAAATGTGCCAAGTCATCCTATTCGGGACTTTGTCCTAGTACGTTCGGCCTCTGTATGACGCGTCCTTTATACGGTAGAGTAGATTGTCTTGGGAATATTGTCCTGTCAGTTTATACAGGGTGCCTCGCAAGTTCTGTTAGATACTTCCAAAAGAGTAAGTAATTCTGAGCAAAAAAAAAAAAAAAAAAAAAAAAAAATAATAATAATAATAATAACAATAATAATAATAATAATAATAATACAAAAACGTTCCATAGACATGGGCTTTGTATTACATGTTTTTCAGCTATGGCCTATTAACCCGTGGAGCCCCGGCTAGTTTTGTAATGTTTGCGCACCAGAACCCGGCCGGTTTTCAAAAAATGGTTTTATTCCAGAAACAATAGCGAATGGGTTAGGAATGAAGGAAAAACCACGAAAAACCGCTCAAAAAGCTTAAAAAATGGTCCTACAGAGCCCCCGAAAACGGATTTTATAAGAGTAAAAAATTGAAGGCAATTATCCCAAAAAACCAGGTTATTGCGCGCTCGCGCGCACGCACGTGGACTTTGTGAGTTTTCAACCATCGGCACGGTTGCGTGGGATACGTACACAGTTCCCATACAAATCTGAGCCCTCTTGCGTGGCTACACCTGAGGTTACGGTCGGCGCAATTAGGGGAAATTAGGGTGACTCGCCAGGCGCGTCTCTGGGGCTGTGCGTTACATACATCGCCGACGCGCCAGGCGCGTCGCTGGGGCTGTACGGGTTAAGTGGATATTTTTCGTTTTCGTAAACCATTTTTTTCCTTTAATTAAAAGCGAGGAATAGTGTAGAAAATAGGAAGCATATAAGGAGTATAGCATCAATTGTTTAAATATACACTAACAAAGCTTGCGTTACTCTCTTTGTTGTCCCGTGGCGATAAGTTGAATATTACAAGTATACAGACACCATGCATATTCAATGCATCGTCACAGGAAGACAAAAAATGTTGGAGAGGATTTGTTGTGAATATTTAAAGTTTTGTATCATACTTCATTATACGCTATTGTGATTTATCTTGTGAAGGCAAGATGGTAGGGGCTGGTTGCAGATGAAAGTGCTTCACATGTCTCACTCCCTTGACTGGAACGAGACCTCACGGGCTTCACCGTTCAATGTGTAACGGATGAATGTACAGGCTCTCAGCCTATGCCTGAGAGGGTGTAGTTGGAAAATAGGAAAAACAATATATATATATATATATATATATGTGTGTGTTAACCCATTTTACATGTAAAGGACATTAATAAGGGAAACACTAAGAGTTGTATGAGGAAATATGGTATCAATACTTTAAAAACGCCCCACAAAAAAAAAAATCATACTTTTTTTGTTCTTATCAGTATGTGTTTGAGAAATCGGGGTTAAAAATTACGAAACACGCAAAATTGCAACTTCTAATGGGCCATAGCTGCGAACGATGCCCCTCTATGTCTATAGCTGCGAACGATGCCCCTCTATGTCTATAGCTGCGAACGATGCCCCTCTATGTCTATAGCTGCGAACGATGCCCCTCTATGTCTATAGCTGCGAACGATGCCCCTCTATGTCTATAGCTGCGAACGATGCCCCTCTATGTCTATAGCTGCGAACGATGCCCCTCTATGTCTATAGAATATTTTATACTCAGAATAAAATGTGCTTTCCTATTTGGAAGTATCTAACAACACTCGGGGGATACCTTGTATAATAAAAGATTGTCTGGCTGTTTGTCTCTCTTTGTCTGACTCACTCACTCTCTCTTTCTCTTTCTCTCTTTTTCACACACACACTCACACACTTACACACACACATAAGCACCCACCCACACAAATATTATCTAAAAGATTATTTTCGAGTTGATTTGAAAGAGATTTTCTTGTGTAAGACAAATTATTCTTTTATAGCATGTTCTACGGGATAACGAAACTGTCCGATTAATGAAACCCCTAATTGTTTTATAAGTACTTTTACATACAACTTTGTTTCGCAGGATTATATATTATTTATCGTTATTCATTGTTTTTGGTTCACAAGAAACTTGAATCTAATTATATCCCCTCTCTTTGTGTTATCATCCTCACAAAGAAACAATTTATTATCGCTTTGTTTAAACCCTCAATAAAATTTCATACTGAAATGTGTTCGATAATATACAATACTCGTTCTTTGGCAACATTGAATTAAGCAATAAATATATATTTTGTGAAATAAGAATCATTCACTGGCTTTCCAACGGAATTGTCAGAATGTGTTTAAGGGGGGTCACCGGTTCTTTTTTTTATCTTTCTCTCCTTTTATCTCTTTCCCTGGCTTGTATCCATTCGGCCCCATTCAGCCAACTGAATGGCGAGCGATAGCGAGCCAGCATTGTAAGGAGAAATCCGGCTAAGCCAGAGACATTTTTCTATCGAAAAATTTGCAAATTTAGCTTGCTGTTAAAACAAATATATATATATATATATATATATATATATATATATATATATGCTGGCACGCTACCGCTCGCCAGAAAAATATTGACACCTGGATGAGGGTAAACGTCTTAAAACAGTTGGCTGAATGGGGCCAAATGGATACAAGCCAAAGAGAGAGGGAGAGAAAGAGAAAAATAAGGCGAGGTGGGCTGCCAGCTATAGTTATTTTCTTATGTGAACATAATCGTAAACCTTAAACTCGCAATTTTGAACCCAAAAGGTTCAAAGGGGAGGTGTGGTGGAGTGGTCTTGCCACTGGCCTGGTAATCCAAAGGTCCCGGGTTCAAATCCCGATGTATCAATGGGAAGATATTATTGGGATGGAATTTGTGCTGTACCTGGTATCAGTGCATTACCACAAGCCCACCGAAACGTCAATAAAATACCCTCATTGTTCCCGGATTAAATAGCACTGTATGAATATTCCCATATTCAAAATATGCTATAGGGGTGCAATGCCTGGTGAGTTATCTGCTCAACAGGTGGCGTTGTGTGTGTGTAAGTGTGAGAGTCCGAGTGTAGAGGGTGAGACAGTGAAGCACAGGAACGAGATGGCTTCAGAGATGGGGTCGTTTCGGGCCATGATTGAGCACCGTGCCTCATGTGAAGGCAAGATGGCAGGTGCTCGTTGTACTCTACGTGCTTCACATGTCTCACTCCCTAGACTGGAACAAGACCTCACAGGCTTCACTGTTCATTGTAAAGCGGTGAATGTTAAGGCTCTCAGCCTATGCCCGAGAGGAAGTAAGTTGGAATATAGAGAAAAAAAAAAAAAAAAAAAAAAAACAAAAAAAACATGGTTGGTCTTAGAAAGTGAGAGGGAAGGGATCAGGATCTGGTGATGGCTGTATTTCATTTATATTGATGTCTGCCTCTACTGTCTCAATGTCTGATGAAGTGGGCTTGATCTTAGCTTCCAACATGCCTGGTTTGTCCGCCTCTGCTTCCTCAGTGTCCGACGAGGTGATCATGATAATGGGTTCCAACATGTCTGCTGTGGGAGAGGGAGCGAAGCTGGATGACGATGTACTTGGTCTGTCCTTGTGTAATTGTCTGTGCTTTCTCAGAGATGATTTTTGGGTAAAACATCTGCTGCAAACATCACATGTAAATTTTTTCTCTCCCGTATGAATAAGGATGTGATTCCTCAAGGTACTCTTTTCAGTAAATTTTCTACCACAAACATCACACTTGTGATTTTTCTCTGTGGAATGTGTGCGGAGGTGCGGCACTAAGGCAGCAC
>JBAKBP010020998.1:0-41497 GCA_037953745.1 Lithodes maja | reverse complement strand
GGTGATTTTCAAAATTGTCATCATACACTATCACGTCATCAAGGTAGACCGTGCAGTTAGGGATTTCGTCACAAATATCGTTCATCAGGTTCTGAAACGTGGCAGGTGCGTTCTTAAGCCCATAAGGCATTACGTTACATTGGTAGGTCTTGCCATCTACCACAAAACCACAAACTTGCTTAGCTCGGTCTGACAGGGGTACTTGCCAGTAGCCTTTTACAAGATCAATTTTAGTAAGGTACTTTGCATTCCCTATCTTGTCCACGCTGTCGTCAACTCGAGGCAAAGGGTAAGGGTTGGTAGTGGTCAAGCCATTTAGCCTACGAAAATCTATGCAGAACCGCACCTTGCCGTCAGGTTTTGGCTGCAACGTGACGGGTGATGTCCACTTCACATAACCTTCAGTGATCATCCCTCTCTCAACCATGTATTTTAACTCCTCCCGTAAAGCTGGCAACTTTACCGGGGGCACACGGTAGGGCACTGACTTGAAGGGCACATTATCACCGACGTCCACGTCGTGCGTTACCTGAGTAGTGAGACCTGGGTGTTCGGCGAAAACAGAGGGGTATGACCTGAACAGGCCTAGGACAGCAGCACCCTGGTGCTCAGGCAGGTGACTTACAGCTTGCCTAGCCTCTTGTTCAGTATTCCCCGCCCACTGTTCCGCGGAAATGACACAGTCCCAGCTATCCTCCTCAGCAGCATGACTGTCCCCACCTCCTTCTCCACCCTGGCCGCTGCAGGCCAGCACAGGGACAGTGAGAGGCTCTGAGGGGCGTCTCACATACTCTTTCATGAGGTTAACATGACATAACTGATGTTTTTTTCTACGGTCAGGTGTTGCAACGAGATAATCAAGGTCGGACAGTTTCTTAGCCACCACATACGGCCCAATGAACTTGGCAGAAAGGGGGTGTCCAGGCAAAGGTAAAAGCAACATTACCTCCTGACCCACCGAAAACTCCCGAAACTTCACCTTGGCATCATACTGGTGCTTCATGACCGCCTGTGCATTAACCAAGTTATTACCTGCCGCTGCCATGCAACCTATAAGTCTCTCCCGGCTCTCAAGGATATATTTAAGTACAGACCCCGGCTTCTCTTCGCCCTCCCAGATCTCTTTCACCATACTTAAAGGTCCTCTCACATTATGGCCAAAGACTAGTTGATTTGGACTGAACCCCAGGCTCTCTCCTGGGACTTCACGTGCAGCGAACAGAACATACGGCAGACCCAAATCCCAATCAGTGTCATGTTCTGCACAGTAACAGCGTAGCATACTCTTCAGGGTCGAGTGCCACCGCTCCAAGACTCCCTGACTCTCGGGATGGTAGGCTGACGACACTACAGAACATATACCGTGCAACTGAAGGGTTTGCTTGAACAATTTGGATGTAAAATTGCTCCCCTGGTCTGACTGCACCTCACGTGGAAATCCATAACGGGAACAGAACAATAATAAGTTTTTAACAACTGCCTTTGCCGAGCCGTTTCTCATGGGGTATGCGTCCGGGTATCTCGTAGCCACATCCATGATTGTCAACAGGAATTTATTGCCACTACTAGTAGGCGGGAAAGGGCCAACCAAATCTACTACAACTTTGCTGAACGGAGGCCCGGTGACAGGTATGGGAAACAAAGGTGCCTTCGGGATTGTCTGGTTAGGCTTCCCCGTTGTCTGGCAGGTCGCACACCCAGCCACCCATGCACAGACATCAGCCTTGACCCCAGGCCACCAGAAAAACCTGCCCAATGCCGCCAATGTTTTTGTTACCCCCAAATGACCCGCCACCGGCACATCATGCGCCAGACACAATAAGGACTCTCTATACTTATTTGGAACAACCACCTGGTCTACTACCCTCGCACCGCCCTCCCACTTCGATTTGGGGTCTAGAAATCTGCGGTACAATATCCTGTTGAGCCTAAAGAAATCTCCCGGCTTCGCATCCCCATCTTCCTCCAACTCTATGGCACCATTGCTATAACGAGCTAGGCTAGCGTCTTGCAGCTGCTGCTCACTAATGTCCCTGGGCGTCAATGCATCAAGATGGTTTTGTAATAAGACATTACCCCGGCTAGTAGGCTCTATTGCCTTAGTGGCTCTCGCTACAGCTCTTGCCTCACGCGAAGTCTTACCCAACTCTGCCTTGTTACACACCATATCTGGGCCAGAGTCAACTCCCGTGTTTAGTATAGGTCCAAGTACCGAATCACCGAGAAGTGCAGCAGAATCAACGTCCCTTTTCCTGCCCTTAGCAACCTTCTCCTGATCCTTCCTCCACTGTCCCCGAGGTTGAGTGCTAGGCTGTGCAGGAGCCGCAGAGCGAGATCGGGTTACCACACAGGCCATCTCATCCTGTTGGCACCTCCCAACCCATTCCCGATTCTCACCATCCACGTCGGCCGCCCTCTCGGCAACGACTAAGGGTGGAGTCCCGGAAGTGGGCACCGCAAAGTCGTTGCCGAGAAGAAGGTCGACGCCCTCAACTGGCAAACACTCGACGATCCCTACATCCAGCTCCCTGCACACCTCTCCCACTCTCAACTCCAACCTCACAAGTGGGTATGACCTCGTAGCATTTATACCCTGCACCACAACAACTCTGGCCGCATTTATCGGTTTCCCTGTGAAGTTCCTCAACAAAGTTTGCGAAGCCCCCGTATCCCTCAGCAAGTCAACCCTCCGTAGTTCACTCCCCCAGCTCACAAACCCGTGCCCCCGATGGCTACAGAAAGTGTCCCGGACAGGTGTCGAGCCTTCCGTACGCTTCTTTACCGCGTGTGCCTCAGCTGCTGACAACCTACCCCGGGCAGTTGCTGCAGCCTTCAGAGACACACCGATACTGTGAACCAATGACACCGGCTTAGCGGGAGTGTTACTAGGGCACTCACGTGAATAATGGCCTAGCTTCTGACATTTGTAACATTTCACATCCCCAATGGGCTTCTTCCCTTGTGCGGGCGAAGAAGGGGCCTGACCTTTAGTAAACGGGAGAGGCTTGTGTTTGTAGGTGTTATTAGGTGCAATGCATTTAGTGTGGTTATGTGTGTCATAGGATTTGTTATTATCAAAAACTCTGGTGGGTGGGGTATAGCGCCCCTTCTGCCCTGACTCAGCCCTCTGAGCGGCACCGCAACCACGAATCAATGATAATCTGAAGTCTGCCATCTTGGCAGCCTCCTCTACTGTCTTGGGACATTTTTCCTTAATGTTCAGCGTTAGATCGGTTCCAGTACATTTGTAAAACTGTTCCAGATAGAAAAGTTGCTTAATTTCCTCAGCCGACTCTGCGTGCTCGGACCGAAACCAGTTATTACATGCATCTGTTAAGTCCCGTGCGTGCTCCATAAAACTGACGTCGCTCTTCTTATTCACGCCACGGAACTTCAATCTATAAGTTTCGGGTTGCAGTTCGTAGGCCCGGAGCACAGCCTCCTTCACCAGTCCATACACTACACTCTCGTCCAGTGACAGTGCATCGTAGGCTTTCAACCCCTTACCCACTAGACGTGATGAAACTAATGCTGCCCATTTAACCTCCGGCCAGTCATACTCACGACACTTCTTTTCGAAACGAGCAAAAAACTCAGTCACTGCTGTCTCATCAAATGCGGGTACTAACTTAATTAAATGCGAAAGTGAGTCTGTAACCCGGTGCCCACCACCGAGATGACGCCCCGTGGTCTCTACCCTAGACTTCTCGACATCCATTTCAGCCTGGTACCTGGTTGCATCCTGATTGGCTTGGATTCTAGCAACCTCTATGCGTTCTATACTAGCCTGTTGTATCTGAGTCTCCTGCAGCTTAAACTTAGCTAGTTCTAGCTGAAATAACATCTCAGGAGACAGGCCTGGGGGGGGAGAGCACAAAATGGGGGATCCACACCGAGACGTGTTTACGGGTAAGCCAGCTTGCCCTTGAGAACCCTCCTGCTGCATCGTGCTAAGACTCGCTGGCTGAGGGCCCAGCTCAGGGGTAGAGTGGAATGGAGGCTTGGAGGGAACCCCCCAAGACCCCACTCCACCCACCGCCCCATCGCCATCACCCAACAAACATGCCACCAAATTCTTCTTGGGCCAACTGTCAGGACAGTCCCGCCCCAAAACCGTGGCTAAACAGCGAAGACCGTAACAATCAATAGCCTGCAGGCGCTGTTCGGTCAAAGGTGTCTGCAAAAATGCCCGGGCATCCCTCTCTCCACTTATAACACTCCCCTCCCCAAACATCTGTTGTACTTGCTGGTTACTAGGCTGTACCGTGTTATCCTCCCCCGTAAATGATGAGTCATTAGACATAGTGCTGGTTATACAATTGCTGTTCATAAAAAAAAAGAAGTGCTTATTACTAATTGCAGTCTCGACTCACAAAATGTTAAAGATGCTTGAATGACTCTACTCTAGACACCCCCAACGAAACAATCTGCAAGTCCACCAATACAATAATGACACAATAAAAATTCCTCCAATATGCAAGAAAATTCTAGCCAGCTCTACTAGGTAGCATAGAATAGTTCTCCAAAAAACATGTGATAGGATACTACTGAATCTTGTGCAAGGTCGCCATTTTGTTACGGCTGGATCGGCAATACATATTCGGGATTCTTGATCGTAGGACAGAAATGGCTTATGTGACAACGACACGCTCGATTCCAGTCCCAAATACTATATGCTCCAGACAACAAAAGCACCAACGCCCTACAGAGTTATCGTCTATGGTAACGAGGTACCTTAACTCGGCGAAAGTGTACAACAGGGGTAGGCTATGAGGCTAAACTCCCTCAGACATTTATAGGTTACGTTATTACTAAAGAAATGCAATACTCAAGAAACTACGTTAATATTAAGCCTCTAATAATGTAGAATAGAAGCAGGCTAAAGGTATGACAGTGAAATGCTAAATGACAAATGTACACGCCTACTTGAAAGCGCGTGCACTAGAATAACTGTCCCCTACTAACATGCACTAGCATGTAGCATACAAGATGTTCATGATCCAGTAGATACCTAATAATACACATGGAAGGAACATAAATAGTAGTCACTTATTGTAATAATGAATCTATACTTGGAATAACTAAAAGGTTGCAGGCAACAGTACTGCGCCGGTAGCCTACTACCGCATAGGCTACTTCGCTTCTCTCACTCTGTCTCCCCTCTGAGTCTGTATGCGCCCTACGCAACAGAACTCCGGACACAGCAGCAAAACGACAGTGCAGTTAATTGATACATGAAAGTATTAATAGTGTTGTCTTGTGTGTGAGTAATGTGTACTGTAAAGTGTTACATACATAAACTTAAAGAGAGCTGCAATGCATAGTAAAATAAAGATATAACCCACTCATCATCCCCATGTGTTCTAGCTAGCAGGCCAAGTCACAGGAACAACGAGTCCCAGCACCGAAAGCGAGAACCCAGGAAAAGACTGCAGAGAACACAAGGACAGATAAATTACGTTACTCTACTATACCGGCACTACGAGCGAGCTGTAGTCTCTGGTACTGCACTCGCTCCTGGCTCGGTAGGCAAATCAAGGCTAAGTCCTCACCCCTCTACAGACAACTCCTGGGCATGGTCGGGCTCTTACACATGGCACTAGTCTAGTCACAAATTGGATGATGAGCTGGGCATATAACTCGTGAACATGTAGAACGTTCACCAACTATCCTCATCAAGAAGATCGCTGTTCACATTAACCCCTTAAATCTAATACATGTAAATATATGCTTGTCCTAAGAGTAATACGAGAGGTGAGTGCTGAAACTCCTTTAGGACCTCAAGGGAAGGGTATGCATTTAAATAGAGAGAAGAATGAAATGAGAGTAATGTCGTCAGAGAGAAAGAGTGCAACCGTGAGAAATTGGGAGAGAGGGCAAGGGATGTTAGAATCTCAAAGGTTCTAGGCAACCTGGTCATAGAGCACACAGCGAGCCTCCAGGCAATGTGCTGTACGACAACATGGGCAGCCCAGACAGCATAGGCAGGCGGCAATGTACTACCAACCCTGTCGCACCTAGCTATAAGCGCAGGGCTGCCAACCGGTCCATACGTCTGGCAACCACCCCCCCGGCAGCGTGGCGCACCGCTACCCTCTCGCTCTGAAGTCTAACTCACTCTCTCTCTCTGAATTCCTATCATCTCATCTATCAACTTCTCTATTGATACTACATATTAAATGGAAGGTCTCGACATGGCTTAAAACAAAACCCACCACTGGTTAGCAAATGACGAGACCTTTGCAGAGATACAAAGAACATAGTTATACGTTGTCACACTCAATATAAGCAGCCAGCATGGTACACGGTCCGTGACGGTACAGTGGAGTACCAAGGAGTACAATCAGGTTACGTTGCTACGCACTGGGTGCGTCACAAGTGGGATCGGTAGAGATGACCTCGGCGGGTGGCAGATTTGCGTTCTGTTTCTCAAGCAACTTAGACAGACTGGTGTGTGCAAAGCCACCACCATCAGACTCTGACCCTATGGCACCAACGTCGACGTAAATGAACTTGTAGTTGGAGTCAACAATTGCCATCAGGACAATGGAAAAAAACTTCTTGTAGTTGAAGTAATATGTGCCACCAAAGTTTGGGTTTCGGATCCGTATGTGTTTGCCATTAATGGTTCCTACACAATGTGGCAGATTCCATCGTTCCTCATAGCCGCTGGCAACCTCCTTCCATTCAGCAGGCGATTGTGGCGTCTTGATCTCCTGATCTCCGTAGACAGAAATGATGGCCAGGCAGGTGTCTGGAACAATTTGGCTGATGGTGTTGTGGGCAACACGAAAGTTGTATTGCAGGCTCTTATAGGAATCACCCGTAGCGAGGAAACGTAGGGTGATGGCCACCCGCAGACCAGGAGGAATGGGGTTCCGCCAGAACGTAGGTTTCCTCTGAATGAGGGGGGTGACACGTTCCACTATCTCATCAAATAGTTGTTTGTCTACCCGGGTGAAGTTTTTGTACAGTTGTGGACATTCTGTGGCCAACTCTTGCATCAGCTTCTCATAATGGCCATGTTCAGGCCTTCGTTGTAGATATGGCCACACCCACACTGTCCTCTTGCTCCTTTCCTTCTTCTTCTCTTGTTCATCTTCATGGATGTAGTTTGCTATTGCAAGCAGTTCTAACATTTCTATGTAGGAAATGATCCATTTAATGAGCCGAGTGTTATGCCTGTTCTCCGGTTTGATTAGGGAGTTCACCATCTTGAACTCCTCCAGGATGTATTCCGCTATGTTCTTCATGGTGCCGAGTCAGGAGTGGGAATGGGAACGTTGTGGCCAGCCCTGCCCTTTTGTAGTTCCCAGATTCCAACCCAGACCTACGTGGTTGACAAAGACTGTCTTTGTCTGTGTTTGGACAGACGGGGTGTGCCTATGATTGTCCGGAAACGGTCCACGTAAGTCCTACAAACTCCCAAGACGTACGGCCTCAGCTACGCAGGTCTTGTGGGGGCGTGGCCATGGGCGTGGCCTGTGTTCCCGCAAATCGGGCAGCCCAGGCGGACTAACGGGGACATGCTTACGCAAGTCGCAAGCACGTACGTAGTTCCATACGACTACATTACGTCTGACGTAACGCTGGCCCCGTCACGGTACGTCTGTTGGGAAGTGCAATAGTCGTGGTCTATACGGGCGTACATGGCCGGACTACGCCCGTCAGAACACAAAATTGGCGATCACGCCTGACGGGAGCTGTCGGGAGCGATATACGTGAATGTGTGACCCCAGCATTAGGATGGTAGCCTATAGGTAGCGCCAACGAACTTGCCAATCTTGATCCCTGACCTCTCTGTAACTTTAAAGGGCCTAGAGCAAACTGGCTGTAAATATCCACACCTATTTCCTGGTGGACTCTTCCGAAATGATAGAAACGTCAGCCCGATTGCTTTTATTAATTTCGAGTTATAAGAAGTTTAGGGGGTCAAGTTCGCTGGCGCTACCTAGCCTATAGGATAGGTGGGGATCCTAATTTTTAAACTATCTGAAGTCCAATTATATTCAGCTTAAAAAGGGCCTCCAGCAAATAACAGGCTTCGAACTGTCTTACTTAACCATTTTTACCACACCAGATCCTTCTCAAACTGCATAAAATCGTCTAAATACAGCTAGAATAAAGATGAAAAGACGTCGCCGGTACAGTATTTTAAACGTCTTAAAACAGTAGGCTGAATGGGGCCAAATGGATACAAGCCAGAGAAAGAGAGAAAAGGAGAAACAAAGTAGGTGACCCCCCTGCTATAATCGCTGTAGTAATTACGTATCTAAGGCCATGAGTGTAATAATATGGTTAATTATATATATATATATATATATATATATATATATAATCGTAGCATTCCTTATTTTGTCGTATATATTGCTGTAATTGACCACTTGCGAGTTTCAGGCTATAAGGAAGTTGGAGCCGTAAACATCGATACTAAGCAGAAATACATTAATAATATATATTTCTGATGGATAAAAAATATGATTGATTTGGTTTTATGTATTTATATATATGTACTACAACCGTATTTTAGCTGTGAATTCTGCTAAATATCGATGTTTGTGGCTCCAACTTCTTATAGCGTGAATTCAACTGGTTGACATTTTTCGAAAGTTCTTTTGGTTGCGTTCAGTGATAGCCTATATCTTCTATTGAGGTTGTATTTTAGTTACGTAATTGGTATCCTAGATATATATCATCTGTACCTATTGCTTGAATTTTGTAATAAGGGCTGGTGTATTTTAATCGACGTATAAACTGAGATATTAGAAATTACTTGCAATGATTTGCAAGATTAAGTGTCTGCGAAATTATGGTACGTAAGGTACAAAATTAATGGCACGCTAGCAAGCATTAATTAACCCTCCCAGCTCCGGCAACTTAATTATCTAACTTATGGTCAGACATTCTCTAATTTGCCATGAAATACCAGGCTGGGCGAGTTTTCGAAGCCTTGTGTTTTTCTGTATTTTCATCCACCAGAATTCTGTTTATTGTGATGTATCATATGTCAATGGAAAGAGGAATATTAAATATTCCTCTTTCCATTGACATATGATACATCACAATAAACAGCATGGTCATCACTCACAATTTAGAGATAAGACGGTGTGAAGACAATTGCATGGGAAATAATTGTATTCCGGACTCATTTACACTTTCATATTTCGATTTATTTACATTTTTTTTTTTTTTTTATCATGTACTATAAATGTTATAGTACATGATAAAAAAAAAAAAAAATGTAAATAAATCGAAATATGAAAGTGTAAATGAGTCCGGAATACAATTATTTCCCATGCAATTGTCTTCACACCGTCTTATCTCTAAATTGTGAGTGATGACCATATATTTTTTTTTTGCTCACATAATAGTATTTTTTCTCCTCTTTCCAAATCTGAAAACAGAAATTGTTTATCTTCAATAGTTCTCAAGCAGTGACCGAAAAAATAAAAACAATATTTTGATTGATATGGTTTATAACATTTTCGATTTATTTTGTTGTTACGAAGTGTATGGTCTTAAATTTAGGTTGTATGTATACGGCAAATAATGCTGATGAGTATAAATGAAACTAGAAGTTCCTATGACAAATACTTTTTGCGCTATGAATATTTGAAATGAAGAGCCAAAATGCGAATATTTACGCTTCACCCGTCTCTGTTCCGCCGACGCTAGCCGGGTTCCGAGCTGTTCCCCACCTCGTCGTTGCGTTATTTGCTTGGATACGTATATAACTGTATATATCACCGGAATCTGAAAATTGTGCTCTTTCTAATGGTGAAAACCAAAATAATATAGCGTAATTGGTTTGCGAGCTATGCGCAATTGTTTCCATGCATTGTTATTGTTATGTAAATATATGAGAATATTTATACAGTTGTATATCTTTGCCACAATGTACAACACTTTTATATAATTTTATTTGCCAATAATTGTATAATGTCCATAGAACACATGTCAGTCATGAAGGTTGTCAATTTTACTTACTTGATAGGGCCACAACCCTTTCCAACAGAAGGGAAATGGCTCCTGGGTTGACAGTGAAAAAACAAAACAAGAAAGCCAGGTTATCTTCAAGTAATAAATTCAGAAATAATTCAATTGTACACACAAATAAAGTAATATATATATATATATATATATATATATATACAAGGTGTCAAACAAAATATAATGAATGGTAACAAAAATGTGTGTATGTGTGTGTGGGTATCTATATAATTATATATATATATATATATATATATATATATATATATATATATATATATATATATATATTTATGCGGTATATATATATATATATATATATATATATATATATATATATATATATATATATAAAATAAATAAAATAAAAATATAAATAAAATGAAATAAATAAAATAAAATAAATAAAAACAGTAATAAATCAAATAAATAAATATATAAATAAAATACAAATATAATAATAATATAAATACTCGATTATGGGCCTTGGGCTTGCTCGGGACCTTGGGGCTAATCCGCTAGATACCCTGGGCAACAGGAATAAAAAAAAAATATATATATGTATATATTATAATTATATATATATATATATATATATATATATATATATATATATATATATATATATATATATATATATATATATATATATATATATATATATACTGTATATATATACATATATACCGGTATATATATATATATATATATATATATATATATATATATATATATATACATATATATATATATATATATATATATATATATATATATATATATATATATATATATATATATATATATATATATATATATATATATATATATACTGTATATAAAATAAATAAAATAAAAATGTAATAATATAAATACTCGATTATGGGCCTTGGGCTTGCTCGGGACCTTGGGGCTGATCCGCTAGACACCCTGGGGAACATGAATAAAATAAAAAAAAAAAACGGTATATATATATATAATATACCGGTATATAAAATTAATAAAATGAAATAAATAAAATAAAATAAATAAAAACAATAATAAATCAAATAAATAAATATTTAAATAAAATACAAAATATAATAATAATATAAATACTCAATTATGGGCCTTGGGCTTGCTCGGGAACTTGGGGCTGTTATATACTGTATATATATATATAATATATATATATAATATATACTGTAATATAACTCAAATTCTATAGAGTACTTACCATCAGTGGCGTCACCAGGGGGGGGGGGGGGGGCTTGGGGGGGCTTAGCCCCCCCAAATCAAGGACTCAGCCCCCCAAAAAATGCAAACCCCAAAAGTAATTAAAATAAATAAATAAAAATTAAATAATAAATAATGCATAACCAGTTCACCACATTCACCAGCCCTGCATCCAACCCTTTTTTATTAATTGATCCATATAGGTTAAATACGAATTGTTTATGTAATGTGAATATTTATTCACAATTTACATAAACCTATGGCTATGACTCAAATCATAATAGTAATAATAGTAAGTTTCCCCTATATTTTCACCAAGCTTGGTTTTCTTTGAAGTTTGAGCCGTTATATTTATTGAAATTATTGGAAATATAAATGCAATATGTATTGTTTTTATGAGACTTATTATATATTTACAATCTAATATATTATTTATATTAAATTGTGAAATAAAAGACACATATCCACATACCATTAGGCCATGTCACTATATGAAACTTTGAAAGGATATCAGTTTTATAGAATAACAATTGTTTGTAATCTTGTATTTTATCAATAGGCTTATCTAAAGTAATTGCTTTATGATTTGGAGTTAATAAATTATACTTTTTTGTTTTAAGTGAACTGTTTTGTTTTTCTATCACAGTAATGGAAGAAAAATCTTGCCAATTAAATCTATATAATGGTACAATAATAAAAGTTCTTAAAATTATCCAATTTAATATGCTAAGAAATCGTTACAAACTATAGTATATTCATTATAAGTAGGCGAAACATCTAGACCACTTACCTCTATACCTAAGGAAAGACTGGAGTAATCAAGCTAATATTTCTACCTTTGGGAAGGGTCAGCCAGGCAATAAGTATGGACATTTACAACCCATTTGCTCTAGCCATTTAGCGAATTACAAAGGTTAGGGGTCACAATTTCTGGCCTACCTATAATGAATGGACTATAGTATGATAGTATATGAAGAAAAAACTATTCTCTGCACATAGGCTTTATACCCTACAATTACCATTGGCCTTGTAACTTACTGACTGATGCCTGGTATCAGGCTCATCAATATTTATGTGTCATATGTTTCTTACTTATACACATTTTTAGGCCTCAAAAAGACCCCAGAAACTGCTCAAATTTCAAAATTTTCCAGGGAGGGGGGCCTTACAGCGCGCCCCCCCCCCCCCCCCCCCCCCCGGACCCCCCAGCTGCTCAGGCTCGCTTCGCTCGTCACCCACCCACCTATCTATGCCAGGGCTACAGCCCCCAAATTTTTTTACCCCTGGTGACGCCACTGGTTGCGGACCCAATGTGCCAGATTACTGCCTGTGTAAAGAGTAATATTTATTAAGCAAGGCCCCTTTATATATATGATTTATATCCGTAATTTCACAGGCCAAACATGGGTTGATAATACATTATTAGTTAATGCTGTTAAATACAAACGTAGAGGGATGTATATGATACTGGCAACACACATACATACTGTATATGCCAATTTAGCAAACTTTAACATAATAGTAATTATGTATTTCACGTATAAATCACATGGAATCAAACCAAGAACACAACAGCAAGGTATTCAATCACTTATTACAATTAATATTTCATGCTGCATGTTTTGTTGTGGGTACTTACCTGTGACATTAACACCCAGGGTAGCAGCCTTCTCGTCGTAGGCGCGGAGTTTCCTGCGCGTATCTTTGTAGGCCTTGCTGCGCTTCATATATAACATGGGGGTGTCCTTCACCCACTCGGCCAGCATGTCCTCAGTCTCGTCGCTCAAGATCACCCTTGTCAACTTATTTTTCTTAATGGTGCCATAACGAACAGGGCCCGCACTGCCAGGGGGGTCAGGGGTATCATCATCACTGTCACTGAGGCTACCTTGGGTGTCCTGACTGGTATGAGTATCCTGGCTGGTCCGAGTACAATGTCATCAGAGTCGTCCAACTCTTGCGACGCAACAGGCCTGGCAGGGGGTGCGATGCTGGGTTGTTCGGGAGGTGTAGCCTTGCCTTTCTTCACAACACCATCACCACCCTTCCGAGACTTGGTGGCCGCCACCTTCTCCTTGGGCAAAGGCATGGTGCAGGGCAGGCAGGTAGGGCAGCGTGGCAGGGCAGGCAGCGTGGTAGGGCAGGCAGGTAGGGCAGCGTGGTAGGGCAGGCAGCGTGGTAGGGCAGCGTGGGTCGATGTGCGGCCCGGGTCAATGGGTCCTTGCTGGGGTCACGGTGGAGAGTGGAGGAGGCACCGCGAGCGGTCCCTTTTTATAGGGGGTGTTGACGCGGTGGTGCCACCTACTCGCGCGGTGTTGCCAGCAGTTGCACACCACTCGCGTAGACTCACGTTGGTTTCACCGTTACTCGCATAGACTCACGTTAGTTTCGCATAAACTCGCATAGACTCACGTTAATATCGCGTAAACTCGTGTTTGTTTCGCATAGACTCGCCACACATATTGTGAAATCCAGACCACCACGTGGGTACTCTCGTTTACGCGTGTTACACTCGCGTTACCCCGTGTTAACTCGCGTTAGCGTCGTGTTGAGTTCTGTTTGACTCCCGTTAAACTCGCCTTTGGCAATATTGGTTGTTTACTATAGTGTAGACTCCTGTTGTACTCGTGTAGACTCACGTAGACCCGTGTGGACTCGTGTGGACTCGTGTAAACTCGTGTAGACTCGCGATCATTAAATGTCTAAATAGTACAACGTGAGTGTCACGCGAGTCTACATGAGTGTCACACGAGTCTCCAGGAGTTTACGCGAGTCTACGCGACT
This sequence comes from Lithodes maja, assembly GCA_037953745.1. Classification (NCBI taxonomy): domain Eukaryota; kingdom Metazoa; phylum Arthropoda; class Malacostraca; order Decapoda; family Lithodidae; genus Lithodes; species Lithodes maja. The sequence goes on along the minus strand of JBAKBP010020998.1, from coordinate 27,508 downwards.
CTATGCGAGTTGGCATCCTACTCCCACTTGACTCTCCAAATTTTATGTCATTCTAAAAAATTTGGCCGCGTTCGCGAGTGTACGCGGTCCACCGCGAGTCCACGCGAGTCTGTGCGAGTGTCGGCGAATTTGGGATAATCATTGGCGAGTGCAAAAATTTCATCACTCGCGTTGGAGTTGCACTCCGACTCGCCAATGTGTGAACCTTGCTTTGAAAGGGGCCCATTTCGTATATTTATTCATCATACAACAGCCTGCCATTCCATTAGGTTGCTTTTAATAACTAACTTGCTATCATTATACATACAATAGGCTACAGTAATTTAGACTAGGGTAGGAGATCGCGGAGGGTATACTTATTGATAACAAAAATGCATATAGCCTAATCGGCTTTGGTACTTGGTGACTCAACTAGGCTGAATATTAACGGGCTTTCATTTTCGCTACCAGCACGTTTGTGTTCTACTCTGCACATAAAAATAATTGTATTAATAAAGTGTACTGTGTTACTGTATGAATAAAGTGCAAGGGTAATAATTTCTTGAGGCTTTATACAGATAAGAATCGGTTACTTGTCTATTTTAATCATGTGTTGCAGTAGTAATGTTAGTGTATCTCTAAATAATATTATAGTGTCAGTTAATTTACCTATAGGAGCGATCCACATCCCCTACACACACACACACATACATAGACATACAGATACACAGGAATACATACACACACAGGCATACATACACACATACATAGGCAAACAGTAACGGTGAAACAATATTATCAGACTTCTATTCAACTGCTGAGTTCTGGAACTCTCTCCCAGAATCAGTTTTTCCCTCTTCCTATAACTTAAATTGTTTCAAACTCCGTGTGTCCAGGCATTTTGGCTCGAACGTCCCTTGATTTTGTCTCTGTCACTCTTTCAACTCTGGGGGAGGCACTCGGTATAGGCAGTTCTGCCTTTTGTCTCCCTCACTCACATAGAACAAAAAGAAACAGACACACAGGCATACACACACACATTCAGCTACATACATAGGCATACAGGCATACATACTGAGAGAGAGAGAGAGAGAGAGAGACATATACGTACACAGTGGCGCCAAGCTGTCTGCATTGACACTTTCCCACAAAGCTCTGCTTACTTTGATAAAAAATCGTTTATATAGCCAGAATAAAATGAAAAAATAAGTAAAAACCGATTTCGGGGTAAGCCAATAGGTTATAGCTAAGTAGTTGATACCATTGGGCGGTAGGTGTACTTACTCTAGTTGTACTTACTCTAGTTGTATTGCGGGAGTGAGCATGCTCGTTATTTCCCGCCTCCTATATGTGTAGGTGTTATATGTATCGTTGGAATGGCTGTGGATGTGTATGTAGTCTGTATTTTTAGCCAATTGGCGACATCGGAAACGAAGGCTTAGGGTGGATCTGTATGGTACTGTTATGCCCTGTTTTTCTACAGGTTTAACTTGTGTAATGTGAGTTCTAATTGACTGGGTATATAAGGCTGCATGCACAATACAAGATATGAGGAATAGAGAACACAAAGAAACACATGGTAGCAAGTTACACGATCACGTTTATTGATATACCACTGCAGAATACTTGTGTAAGACAATATAATAGAATGGAACAACACTAGCATAAGTGGATCTGGATGGAGCCTAGTCTCCCACTTCCAACGTTCAGGTATTAATCTTCCGATCACTGGCTTTAATTCCACAGGTTTATATACCGAAGACCATCAATGTTACTTATAGATTCATATTCACTGTTAGATTTATTACTGGTAGCTCTGGTGCACAAGTAGTAGTTCACTGACTAGATTAGACACGCGTATTTTAGAGCACGGGAATTCTAGTAACCTCAGGGGGTACTGATCTAAGTTTTATATTCTTGTCTCAGAAATACATAGAACGCAAATCAGTGGGCGAACCTTCAGATATCACTAGGGTTTCCTTCTAGGTAATAATATCTGGGCATATGGTTGATTACGAGAGTTAGTATCGCCTGTTAAATAATGAACCTGATACGCTTAGCACTTCCTAATTGAATGGTTATATGAATTATACTGGGGCAAAGAGATAGCCACTTCGTAGAAATATTAATTAGTGAATCTCTAAACAGCACAGTAATATGTAGTACTGCTAAAGGGAATCTTGGGTAGTATCTGATGGGTCTGGTCCTGGTTATCTTGCGTCCATGATGTTGGGGGCTAACGACTGGTTCCGCGGCCGTCCAGGGGGCCCATATGTGTGAAGTTCTCAAATACGTGGGCAGGTCCTTCTATCTAAATCTGCCACGGAGTCTGCCGGCTCTGGAATCTCACTCCGGAACAACACAAGGGCAGAGCTAGAAGGTAACTGCAGGGTAGTGACCCCTGGTTGGTGTCTAGCTTTCAACTGATTTGACTGGGGGCGGGAGCTAGATTTATAGGCTCGGTTCTGGGCCCTGTAGACAGTAGGGATCTCGAGTCTTATGGACTTATTTAAGCTCTCAATAGATATGGGGACTAGGTAAGATGGTATTTACTGTTGTGGCACATGGCTATAGGAAGCCTTTATATTTTCATATAACTGAGCCTTAGTAAGAGGTACTATTTTGGCTATACTGGAAGTATTTAGGGGAGAGAGACTAGATCTACTTTGCGAGGAGGATGGGGACAGCTGTGATAGGAGCGTCTCTCTAGATTGTTCAATCTTCATTCTATGGTATAGCTGAGGTGCTAATTTAGTGATCAGAGCATGCAAGAAAGGTAAATGGTTTATTGTGAGTTAATAGAGGTTAGTAAAGGTGTTAGTCATGCATGGTTAGTTCATTGATAGGAAGAATTCCTGTGCTACCTGGCAATGACTCGGAAGTCAAAACAGGGGCCAGGTATACCTCCGCGGGGGTGGGGGTCTCCCTCCTCGGGTGGGCAAAAAGGGGGAGCTGGGCGCCCTCTCTCTGTGATAGTCGTCCGGCGGCTGTGGCTAGGTGCTTGCCATATCACCAGTGTTTGTAATAACCCTCTGTGTATGAGACAGATGTGGGTGTCCTTAATACCAAAACCGAAGGTGCCTTAGCTAGCTGGTTTTACTCGGCTGGTTGTTAATTGTAGGGTTTGCTGGATGTGGTGGAGACTGGGTTGCTAACTCTGCCACATTTATCTGGAAGTATGGCAATAGAAGTTAGTTACTGGCGAGGCGGCTAGCCTCGCACCGACGACCATTGGGTGCAGGGTTGTGAATGGGTTGTAAGAGAATAGATGGCATGCACGGGGTTAGTAAAGTTCTAATGTTGTTCTGGCCTACTAAGGGAAGGTAGGCTGGATAGGAGTATATATATAAAAAGCTGGAGAGCGTTGGTGACGGACAATTCAAGGATCTTCAAGAGGTATGAGAGAGAGGCTAGGTCGGACAAGAGTAGAGAAGTGCGGGGTCTTATAATGAGAGGGGGGGGGGGGGAGTGCAGGGGGGCTACAGGGGAATTTGACCCTAAGGTCTCTGGGCGTGGGGGTGGCATTAGGCTGCAGTTGATATGGAAGTTTGAAAAGGCAGTAGAATACGTTAGCCAAATGCTACCGGGGAATGCAACTATGGGGTGGTATAGGAGTCTGGAAAAGATAGAGTTATGTGATCAGTCCGAGGGGTTATGGATACTATTAGTTGGCCCGTGGGAACTGCATTTTCTATTAAATATAAATATACCAACAACAGCGGCAGTTCGTAGGGGTACTTAGTTATTGTTTCGGGGTACTTATGACAGATACTGGTAACCAGGTTATCTTATACAATCTCTGGTTGGGGTAAGAGGTGTAAGACACGAAGTAAATTGGCGTAGTGTGGACTGTGGATACGAAGGAGGCAAGGGGAAGACGTATGACAATTGTGGGAAAGTAAATGGAAAAAGGTGAACACAATGGCGGATAAAAATACTTAACCTAAGGATTGCATACATAGATTTATGGGCGATGGGTCTTCAGAAGCTTAGTCTGGCAAGACAAGATGTTAGGGAATGTTAATATTAATACTTAAACTAAGGATTGCATACATCGATGAAAGATGACATTATAGTCGTCGTCCTAATAAGGTGATGAAACCTGGTTGATCTGTACTTGGCACAATACGACACAAGGACAGTGCCGCTATGTCGTATCAATGCTGGTGGCAGTTAATATTATAGACTTAGTTACTAGAGGAACAATGCAAGGGGCGACTGAGCACAGGGTTACATATATCTATACTCGTCATGGGAAATGATATACGAGGTCTAGGGACAAGCGTGGGTATTTTAACTTCTAAGATATATAACATCTACTTCTCGGATGTAAGAACATACATAGATATAATTATGGCTGTCTGATGTGTTGGCATTGGCTCAACGTCGGGACAGGGCATGGGTGTTTTTAATATGAATGTATATTCCTGTTCATCATCTTTGTAGTTAAGAGTGTAGGACACGAGGGGGTTAGTGTACGTGAGGTGTGGAAAATGGTCAGTTTAGAAAAGGTAAATGGGTGCAGCCTGGAGCTGCTTAGCCCTGCGGGCTTGGGCCTGTCTGAAATGGCTGGCTCGGTCAGCTGGTCCTTTCGTTCTGTGGACCTTTCTTTTGGGTGTTTCTGTGTGGTGTTCGCTCGTGGCTTCTGTGGTGGGCTTCTTGTTCTGGGGCATTTTAGGTACCATTCTCACTATAGACGGTACCGTCTCGCCCAAAGGCTTAGGTAGCCATCAGCTTAGGTGAACCATATGATACCCATCTCGCCTTGTACCATTTTTGCCAACCCCAGATGGGACGTCACAACGTCGTCCACTTATTCCAGGTACCTATTTACAGCTAGGTGAACTGAGGCTAACACATGAAAGGAGACAAGCCCAATTTGTCTCCGCCCGGCCGGGGATTGAACCCCCGACCCCTCGTGTGTGAGACGAGAGCTCTACCTACTAGGCTACGGGCTGTGTACTATTAAATATGCTAACTCTTTATATATTTAATATTGATGTCCTCTAACATTGTCTCTATAATTCATTAGCTGGTGTACATCCTGCCACCCAAGGGCAGCCCTCTGTGGGTCCCCAAGCACCATCCATATCTCTCATCTTACGTGGTTGAAATTCCTATATATTTATTGGGTCCATAACATATTATTATATAACTAGGCTATAACTTGATCCTATCAACCAACCCTCAACTCCCCTGTACAACCTTGCATGTTATTCCGCCCGAGAGCAACCCTCTCTGGAAACAGTTCAGTTCAGTTGGAATTCGGGAAGTTTAGCCTTAACGTCGGCACTTCCCTAAGAGGTTTTGTTATTTTTCTTTTTGTGACTTTTTGTGACGTGCTCATTTGTCTAAAAATAAATATATCTCATTTTTCATCCCTTTTTCTGAAATCTTCTTTCTTCTCTCAGCTCAGCGAGTTCCCGAGTGTACGTACGTATGTGTGTGTGTTCTTGGGCATGACGTCACTGAGGGGCGGGGCTAAAGTGCTGCGGAGATGTTCAAAAACTCGTGGTAATATTAATCACTATCTTTCACTATCTCGTGACTTATTAACGCCTGCCAGATATATAATAACTCATTTAGATACATACAGGGAAGTATTGGACAACTCTTTACTATATATACTGTACATGTAAAATGGTGTTTAAAAGACGATATTTTGAGTTAGTTGGTACGAGGAAGTATGTCTTCGGCTTTTTGACTGGCTACAGCTGGCGATTTTTACCAGGAATTAAATTTAACATTAAATATAAATACTCGCTTTCTTCTATATCTGACAGCATAGACGAATATTGTAAAGCATCCTTAACAAACTTGTCTACATCAATGAACCCACAAAATACAATTTAAGTACATATGCAGAAAAAGAACTACCAATATTGCGACTTTTACGTCTACAGGGGGCAGTTGCCAAGGTCTAATTCGTGTAATAAATAGGAATCCAAACATATATAACATAATACATATGTTTGTGTATCCTAGCCTAGTCTAACTTACTTTAAACTATACCTTGTTTAATTTAATATAGCTAGTTATCGATAATAAAGCCCTTATTAGGAGAAATGTTAGATAATGGGTTGCATAATATGGTAACTCACCTCTCCCTTGCTACCTACCTACCCCCATATCCAAACATTTTTGTTAATAGATGGCGCGAGAGTTCACTTTTCTTTATTTAACCCCTGTACCGTGTGACGTATTTTGTATTTGGTTTCAGCTACATGTATACGATTATATGAACAGCTTAGGAAGGATATATGGTAGCTAAAAGGATTAATTGAGATAGTCTGTAGCCTTTTCATGGGTAGACATCCTTCCCAAGCTTAAAAATATCGTCTAATAGGTGCCAGAATATAATGAAAAAGGACGTCACCGGTACTGAAGGGGGTTAAACTAATGCTAGGGTTTTCGTGATTTCGCTGGCATTAAATTTAGAGCTGAATCAGAATAATACTCAATTTCTGAAGCAAATTACTATGTCTGCAATAACGGGAGATCTTTATGCAACTAAATGTATTATTATTTATAAGTTTTATACAGGATAAAGGCCTATAAATTATTTCGTGTTCATTTGCATTCGCCCTCTAAAGAACTTACCAATATCCGCATTCATATTACGTCATGAAAAGTTGCCAAATACTAAATTGTATTACCCATAGATATATCCAAGTGCTTAATCTACTCACGAATGCATTACACTAACATATTCCTAACAAAATGCTTAGGTTAGGATATAGTTTTCTAAACTGGAAACTACTTGATTAACCCGGGAACTGCGGGAAGACTCTTTAGAGTTCGGCCGGCGGACTGCGGAAGACTCTCTGGAGTAAGTAAAATTAAAAATCAACTTTTTACATCGAAAAATTTTTTTTTTTTTATTTTTTTTTTTTTTTTTTTTTTTTTTTTTTTGGCCCCTGGGCCATGCAAAATCTCAGTCTTCTACCTCCCCTCCTTCCCCACTTTCCTCCTATTCCTCAGTTATCACCTATTTTCCCTATTATTCCCTTATTCTGAGGTATATTTTCGTGCTAACATTAGCGAGTTGCAAGCAGGGTGTTGTCATCACTGATGGCCATCGAGTGCAAGAGAGAGAGAGAGAGTATCGATCGACTGTGTCTCAGTGGCCTTGGGGGAAATTGGCGGGAAAGGAGTTTGCCTCACCATAGATTATACAACTCGCGGGCTATATCTCCGATTTTGACCATCCAAACGCTGTTTTCACTCGTTTTATTGTTGTTTCAGGTTAATACCTTTATAATCAACCCATAATAGGCGCATATGGATAATTATTAATGCTATTAATGGTACAATGAATATTTTAGTGACGAAAAACCTCAAATACGTCAGCACAGGGGGACGTTTTCATTTACCCCCGTGCGCACTTCAGAGGTTAAGAAATAAAAAGTATGAATAATTTATAAGAATAATTCAGACAAGATTAAATACGATATTGTAGAGCCTATATATATAAAAAACTCATAAAATTTCTTGGTAAGCCAATTAATATGAAATAGCTAAGTAGTAGATACAGTACCATTGGGCGGTTGGTTTATAATATTAAATATGCTAACTCTTCATATATTTAATATTGATGTCCTCTAACATTGTCTCTATAATTCATTAGCTATAGTCAGTTTATTTTCAGCTGATGGTAAATTGAATCCCTTAGCAACTAATTTCTCGATAACTAACGGAAAAATCAGAAACTTCTATGTCACTGCTTCATAATAGAGCCAAGTTTTCATAATTAACATCAAATTTCGCTATAAAACCTGCATAATAGCGGAGCAATCAAGCTGAAGAGACCCCAATTTAGCATCAGCTGGAAAAAAATAGAGTATAGCACATCCTGCCACCCAAGGGCAGCCCTCTGTGGGTCCCCATGCACCATCCATATCTCCCATTTTACGTGGTCGAAATTCTGATTTATTTACTCATTGTTATTTAATTGGGTTCATACATTATTATAGTCCTATAACTTGATTATTTCCAGCAACCCCTTAACCCGGGAGCTGCCGGGAGACTCTTAAGAGTTCCCCCGGCGGACTGCGGGAAGACTCTCCAGAGTAACGCTTTTGAACGCGTACCAAAACCGCGCGTTAATAGTCAGGCGGCTGAAAATTGGTGTGGATATAGTACTACGTGTCAACTCTCGATACCACCCCGCCAAACGCTCTCCCCGCACTCGTGCAAGCACCACCGCGCCAGTAACCAAGCACTAGTCATGGAGCCCACACGTCCCTCACGCTCGCTCCCTGATGACACAACCAGCCCTCCTTCTGGTGGTGTTAGCCGCCGTGGAAGGCAGAGGGTGGCTGCCAAAGACCCTAGCTACCAGTACGACACGCCCTACAGCTCTGAGGACGAAACACCAGCACCCAAAGCACAAAAAACACGTGCAAGCAGGGCAATGGCACAGAGGTCATTGGTCTTTCGGGACACTGCCACCACGACCCAGGCCACTGCAACAACCACTACCACCACCACTACCACCATTGCCACCCCTGCCACCCCTGCCACCCCTGCCAGCGACGCAGGAGGCCGCCCTAGGGCTGCAAAACCTGCGGGGGCAGGAAAAATTAAAGGCACGGGCGTAGGGAAAAGATCCCGTACGCCAGCCACAGTGCCCCTACCACCACCACCACCACCACCAGCCGCCGCCCCTGGCCCGGCTGCCGCCGCCGCCCCTGGCCCGACTGCCGCTGCCGCCCCTGCTGCCCCTGCCAGCGACGCAGGAGGCCGCCCTAGGGCTGCAAAACCTGCGGGGGCAGGAAAAATTAAAGGCACGGGCGTAGGGAAAAGATCCCGTACGCCAGCCACAGTGCCCCTACCACCACCACCACCACCACCACCAGCCGCCGCCCCTGGCCCGGCTGCCGCTGCCGCCCCTGCTGCCCCTGCCGCCCCTGCTGCCCCTGCCGCCCCTGCCCAAGGAACAGGGAAGGGGAAGGGGAAAGGGAGAGGGAAAGCGACTGCTGGCCCTGCTGTCCCTGTTGCCCCTGTTGCCCCTGCTGCCCCTGCCGCCCCTGCCGCCCCTGCCGCCCCTGCCCAAGGAACAGAGAGAAGGGCGACAGGCACCACCATCATCTTGCCATCAAGGCCACGCACCACTGCTGCCCCTGCCGCCGCCTCTGCCGCCGCCTCTGCCGCCACCTCTGCCGCCGCCCCTGCCACCTCTGCTGTCCCTGTCCATAAGACACCCTCGCGTGCAAAAATTACCCGGAAAACTCTGACACCATCAAAATATGGCGCCCTGCTGTTTGATGGTGATTCGCAGGACATTGGCAGCCAAGGTTTTGACGACGAAGACCTAGCACGGGACCAAGGGTGGGGGGATTTGGGAGTGGACAGTGGGAGTGAGTCAGACGTCGGCGACGAAAATGAGGAAGGTCATCGTCTGTCTAGTGAAGAGGAGGGTGATGATGATCAAGTGCTGTATCGCGACCATGGAAGCGATATTTCAGACGATGAAGCAGACGCAGACGGCATTCCGATCCCTGGCTTGCCTTCGTTCGATTGGTCTGACGGGGTCAATTTTGTACCTGACGTGCCCCAGTTCAATCCTGGGACGTCAGGTACAACTGACGACTGGCCCTGTGACGAGCACGCGAACGAAAGCGACTTCTTCCTCGCTTTTTTCGATTTTGAGGTAATGACGTTCATCGTTGCCCAAACAAACGCCTACTACAGGTGGGTGTTTGGCCGATTGGACGTCCTTTCTCCAAAAGCGAGAATACGAGGCTGGGTGGATACGACTGTGGAAGAATTTATGGCGTTCTTTGCCTTGTTGTTCCTCATGCCTCTGATCAAGAAGCATGTGTTGCAACACTATTGGAAGCACGACCCTCTCATCGCCACCCCAACTTTCAATAAGTTCATGACTCGTGACAGATTTTTGTTGCTGCTAAGATTTATGCACTTTGCAGACAACGAAAATCCTAACAGGATTGACAGGATATGGAAAGTTCGGAATGTGTTCACCATGTTGTTGGAGAGGTTTAGGAAATACTTTTACCCCTTCCTCAATTTGGTGATTGACGAGTCGCTCGTGCTCTTCAAAGGACGTCTTGTTTTCAAACAGTATATCCCCTTGAAAAGGCATAGGTTCGGAATCAAGCTCTTCGTTTTGTGTGACTGCGAAACTGGAATAGTGCTTGACATGATCGTGTACACAGGCACTGACATTGACATCCCGAAAGCCGCTGCCAATGACCCCATGGGCATGTCAGGTGCCATCGTCAGGAAAATGTTGGCACCTTACCTGGGCAAAGGCCACATCATCTACACTGACAACTGGTATACTTCTCCTGCTCTCTGCCAGTTTCTTCATGACAACCAAACGGGGTCATGTGGGACTGTCAGAAAGACAAGAAAGTTTATGCCAAAATTCACAGGTGATGTCATTCCTCTCACAGATGCCTCCTCCAGTGACACACCTTCAGAAGACGACCTGGCCCAGGAACACCGCGAGAGGCATGTGCGAAGAAGGCGACGAAAGGGGCAGAAATACAAGCAGCTCGAAAAGTGTGGGAAAGTGATAGCCCTGAAGTGGAAGGATAAGCGAGACGTCCACCTGCTTTCCACCGTCCACACAGGTGCCCAGATGGATTCTGGAAAAATCCACTACAGAACCAGGAAGACCATCTACAAGCCCGACATGGTGGTGGACTACACCAAAAACATGCGCATGGTGGACAAGTCTGACTGTCAGCTGTCAGGCGTTGAGTGTCTGAGGAAGACTGTGAAGTGGTATCACAAGCTCTTCCTCCACCTTGTTGACATAACGATGCTGAACGCCTACAACTTGTGGTTGGTCAAAAAGAATATGGCCCCACACCAGAAACTTAACTTCCGGGAGTTCGTGTACAACGTCTCATACCAACTCCTGGAGAAGTATGGCACCACCACTCACAGACGTACGGCATGGCGTGGGGATCACGTTCCTGACCGAGTGCAGGTGGGTGTCCAAAGACACTACCTGATCAGCACCGAGGTGATTGGCACTCGTCACAGGCAGGTGCAGTGCATCGTCTGCAGCTCCAGTGTCAGAAAACCCCATGTCCCAAAAAGAGTCACCTCAATGTGCGCAGAGTGCAAAGTTCCACTCTGCATGGGCGAGTGCTTCAGGGACTACCACACCTTCAAAAAATTTTGAGTGTCGCCCTGCCCTGCCCTGCCCTGCACTGCCCTGCCCTGCCCTGCCCTACACTGCTCTGCCCTGCCCTGCCCTGCCCTGGACTCGCCCCCTGCCCAGCCCTGTCCTGGACTCGCGCCCTACCTTACCTGACCTGACCTAATTGATCACGCTACCTCATAATGTAACATATATATTATATAATGTATAAGTTCCAAAGATGTCCCTGTGATATAGCTTTTACATTATATAATTGTATGTTTCATTATTTAGTTTATAAGTTTCAAATATTTACATGTAATATGCCTTATTTTTTTATTATATCAATATATATGTTTGTTATTAGCCAAAGTCATGTGTATATAATTATTTTCTTACCTCAAATGAATTGTACAAAAATAAATATGTTTCAACAAATCCTGTCAAACCTACTAAGATAATAAAAAAAAACAATAATAAAAAAAAAAACACAAGGTCATGTCATTGTATTCTTACAATATGATATATTCTATGAATATTTCATATTTATTGAATACAATGGCATGATCTTGTAAAAAAAAAAATTTATCAAAAATGTTCTAGACAATATAAAACCTTCCCCATAACCCCCTCCTGGATTCGATCACACAACCCTAGCACACTTTGAGTTTTCCAGTCCGCGACCTTACCAACCATGCCACAGGATCTCATACCAAATATCACTCAAAACTTCGTGTCTACAATCGAAATGACAATATAAAAAAAAAAATGAATTATCCCACCAATTTACGTTTGTAAATTGATGGGATTATCATTTATATCATGCCAAGGTTTATGAAAGTTTGTCTCTGTCAAGAATTAGTAATTATATAACTTTATTCTGTCCAAAATTGCCAAAACATTCAGCAAAATTGCCCCTCTCAGTGCGACTCCACTCATTTTCACACGGTCAAGCGGTGACCCTTGCCGCTCCCTTTATGCCCCAGCTACACCAGCCACAGCAGCTCTGTCTGGGAACAAAATTTGTATAAATACAATAATGGATAAAATACTCTTCACAAATACATTTGTATTGTATAATATTGTAAATAAAAAAGAATAATAACTGTGTGGGTGTCGAAAATTGCTCAACCAGCTTTCTTATGTCTCGCCTATGCGCGTATATTGGATTATACATAGTCATGACTGTCATACAAATAATTGCAGTAGGTCTCGAATATACATTTAGATTGCATATTACTTGGAAATAAATAAGTAAACGTTTCTCTGGTGGCAATCTACCCTTTCGCAAGTGTAAGGAGACACCATTCTATATTTAGCCCTTTATCGCAAAAGGCAATCTGCACGTGTTTACTGACCACCGTCGCTGGTGGTCTATAATATAGTACTTTATTGACAGTCAATGGCCTACATGTTTCTGTGGTACTTCACATGTGTCTAAAATGCAATGTCTGCTTGCATAAAAATGCAATTCTGAAGTCCATTTATACGTACGACATACGCATGTCTCAGTTTCTATCTATCTCTCTCTCTCTCTCTCCATTCCTGACTCATGTTATTGTAAAACTCTTGGTGGCAACAAACACCAGACACCTGGAAGACATAAGGTTCAAAATCCCAAGCATCCATACGCTTCGGGCGCCTTCACAATTGTCACACAGCTGGTTATCTATCTAGAGATCTGCCTGCCTTCCTTCTCTTGACGACTCACTCACTCCCTCCCTGCACCCCTGCATGCCTCCCTCCCTCCCTCCCTCCCACCCACCCCCAACCCACCCTTTCAGGCTTCCGTCTGCTAGAAACACATTCACAATTTGCGTAAATATCGCATCAATTGGGCTATATGCGGTATATTCCTTGTTATATGGGACGCCTACATACGTACACGTCTTTATTATAGCATGACAGTGCTCTAAATACAAGATTTACGTGATATTTATGGCGTAACACACCCTCTCCCCCTTTCATTCCCAGCACAACTCACTCACACCTTGGTTCACGCATAGAAACTCTTTGATAATGTGCGTAAATATCGCATGAATTGGTCAATATGCGCTATATATTTTGATATATGGCACGTATACATACGTACAAGTCTGTATTATAGCATGACAGTGCTCTACGTACAAGATATACGTGATATGTATGGCGTAAACCACACTCTCAGCTCATAAATTGCCGCCAAACCTCCAACACATCTTCATTCCCGCCTACAAATTATCTTATAATTCCCTTATATATTGCAATTTTTGGTCACTATGAGGCATATTCATTGTTATATGGGTGGCCTACACACGTATACATACTCTACATAGCCTAAAAGGGCTCAAAAATGGAGATATACGTGATAATACGCCGTAACCCACCCCCTCCTTCTATCCCCTGCGCGCGTAAATATTCGGCAGGGAAATCTCGCCGCTCGATGACAATCTAGCCGCGCGGTGCCATTCGCTCCACATTTTTCAACTACGGACCGTTCCCCCACCCCCCCCCAGACATTTTTTGGGGGGTCAAATATATATGGGCCGATGCCCGCAAACATTCCCTACACGATGATGTACTTTTTATCGAAATTTGCAATAGGTCCCAAAATCATCATAGGTGCGCACAGTCTTACCCTGTAGAAAACTCCCTGTGCGCCGCGGAGAGGTTAACTCCCCCTCCATACCGGCGATGTATTTTTAATTTTATTTCAGCCACATTTAGACAATATTATGAAGCGTAGGAAGGATTATGAGGTAGCTAAAGTGATTAATTCAGATAGTTTTTAAACTCTTAATTGGTAGACGTCCTTCCTAAGCTGAATAACATTGTCTAAATGTAGCTGAAATAAAATACAAAATACAACCTCGCATGTTATTCCGCCCGAGAGCGGCCCTTTCTGGAAACAGCAACCGGCCCATAAGCTCAGCGAGTTCCCGAGTGTGCGTATACGTATGTGTGTGTGTGTGTTGGTTTGTATGTGCGTATGTGTGTGTGAGTGCTTGGGCATGACGTCACTGAGGGGGCGGGGCTAATGTGCCACGGGGATGTTCAAAAACTCGCGGTAATATTTATCACTATCTCGGGACTTAAGTAATGCCTGCCAACAATTTAATACCTCACTTAGATACATACAGGTAAGTATTGGGCAACTCTTTGCTTCATAGGGGAGGTGTGGTGGAGTGGTCATGCCACTGGATTGGTAATCCAATGGACCCGGGTTCAAATCCCGATATGTCAATGGGAAGATATTATTGGGATTGAATTTGTGCTGTACCTAGTATCAGTGCATTACCACAAAGCCTACCGAAATGCCAAAAAAATACCCTCATTGTTCCCTGATTAAATAACACTGTATGAATATTCCCATATTCAAAATATGTTACAGGGGGACAATGCCTAGTGAGTTCACTGCTCAATAGGTGGCGTTCTGATGTGAGGGTCTGAGTCTGGAGGTGAGACGGTAAAACACTTGAGCGAAGCAACCAGCCGCTTCAGAGATGGAGCTGCTTCTAGCCATGATGGATGCTTCACATGTCTCACTCCCCAGACTGGAACAAGACCTCACGGGCTTCACCGTGTTGAGCGGTGGAATGTACAGGCTCTCAGCCTATGCTCAAGAGGGAGTAGTTGGAATATAGAAAAAAAAAAATACATTATCTATAACGTTGTTAAAAGATGATATTTTGAGTCAGTTGGTACGAGAAAGAATGTCATCGGCTTTTTGACAGGCTACAGCTGGTGTTTTTTGCTGGGAATTTATTTTAGCATTAAATAGAAACTGGCGCTTTCTGCAAAATTTAAAAGCATGGACGAATATTGTAGACCATGCCTAATAAGCCTGTATATATCAAGTAACCGACAGAATAAGGCTTAATCAATAATGCAGACAAAAACTACCAATATTGCGACTAAGGGAGCGGGAGGGGAGGGGGAGGGCCCGGAGGGGAGAGAATCAGAGTCTCAGAGATTAGAGAAGTTCTGGTTCAGTGTTTACGGGATTTCGTAGGAGGAGGGTGTGCGTCAGTCTTGGTCAGCGAAGGGGATAAACGTGGTGCATTCCTTTACATTGGGATGCAGTATTTCTCTACTATATCGTAATAAGGTTAGTGAAGCATCTATGGTATATACTTGCCTGCAATGTTTGGTATTTTAGCCATTATAAGGCTAATAATTATATGCAAGGTATCGGGTATTTAGGACAACGTTGAAGTGGGGGTATTTATCATTCCTTATTCCTTATTCCTTACAACATTCGACTCACCATGGCTCGCACACACATCACGGCCTACAACTACCACAACCCCATCACTATGATAGAGCCCAATATCTCGGGACTTGTCAAGTGGTATAATGTAAAACAGGGTTATGGTTTCATCACAAGATCGGATAATAAGACAGATATATTTGTTCATCACAAAGCAATATCTAAATTCAACTCTAATTATTATCCATCTCTAGGAGAAGGTGAACAAGTGGAATTCAGCATTAAACCCGGGCAAAAAGGACCAGAAGCTCACCAAATCACTGGCCCTGGAGGTGCAGCAGTAAAAGGCTCACATCTTGCTCGCCGAAAACACCACACCAGCAAATCAACAAGACAGAAGGAGGAACCTGACATCACAGCCAGTATATACGCCTGTATCCAAGCTGCCACAGTCATTGCTGGCTCAAATAAACATCATCTATGTCAGTTAATCCCTCAAATACTCCAACACAACGGACTACCAACCATCTACATCCCTCCTGAAGCCTTGGACTTTCGAAAAAAGCACAAGAAACCAAGGAGGAAAATCGAACATCAACCCAACATCACCATCACTGAAGACACATCCATCAACCTCGAAGATCATGAAGAGGAGGACAATGAAGAACAAGATGATGAAGAATATGAAGAGGAGGAGGAGGACAAATGTCTAGACCAAACACGCGAGAAGTCTCCCTCTCCCCCTCCTCCAGTTCTGACTCCTCAAGTTCCTAAGAAAAAGGAAATCAACAAAGTCTCAACTACCAAGACACAATCTGTTGTGAATACATCATTATACAGCAGAATGCTTAATTCTGGATTCTTGAGAGATACTCAAACTCTTACTTTTGCTAAGATGATGGAAAAACATCCTGACCAAGAAGAAGCAATAGAATATGCATTTTCACCACAAGGGAGACAAGTGTATAAATTGCTTTATGACTTTCCTTAGTTATAAATATTATATTTCAGTTAGGCCCTCAGCTACTATGTAAATTGCCCAATAACAACACTTAATAAATAAAAACAGCAAAGTGGCCGGCCCACCAACTTTTTCCCTTCTACTGTACTTCATAATTTCCTACTTTACCTTCCTGACCAAACCCTCTACTTATTCCCCCTCCTTCCTAAAAAAAAAAAAAGAAAAAAAAAAAAAAAAAAAAAAAAAAAAAAAAAGGGTATTTATCAACAAAATCCTAAATACATGTAGCCTAGCCTATACGCGGCATCCGAATTTGGTAATATATAAGGGTACGATTTTACTTTAGGGGCATGCATTGCAGCATTTGACAGGTACCACCAAGGATTTAATACAGAATTGTTTTCGGTTTCCACGCATCCCACACAAACAACGGTGACACTTTAATATCAATAATATAGGCTAATATTAGACCAAATACAAAGATAACTGTGGAAAAGTTGCGTTCGCGGGAGGTTATAATAGGCTAGGCATACTTTCCCGAAATTCCCGCATCTAGGCCTAACTAATGTCGAGCGTCGTGTCAACAAAGTGACGATCTGAAGAGGTTGTAAACTCCCGATTTTCGACCCAAACGCGCTTCTTTATTCTCGAAAACTACATTAAAAACGTCATTACATCGTTTCTATTACTAGTATCAGACCAGTATATGGTGTAGGTTGTTCAACCTAAATTAAATCTCTTAGCCTAATAGGCTAAGCAAGGTCTATTATAGCAAGCAAGGTCTATTATAGCCTACACTGTAACTATATACTGTAGACCTTGAGGCTAAGTACGTGGTGGTACCTGTCAAATGCTTGCCCCTTTAGGACAATTCTACCTATGTAAGCATAAGGACGCGTAAAAGCAGTGTAATTACTACTATTTATATTCCCTCTCCCACCAATTCAACAAAGTAGCCTATAGGGACCGCCTCTCCCCCCTCCCAACCCCCACTGGGATGCGCAGTAGATTGTAGATGCTAACCCAATAACTATTATCTGTATTTTCAGCTGACGATAAATTGAAGACTTGCGAGTTTTGTTCTATAAGGAAGTTGGAGCTGTAGACAACGACATTTAACATAATTTAAAGCTAAAATACGGTCTTGGTACATTTATCAATACATAAAACCCAATTCAACATAGGCTACCATTTATCCATCAGAAACGTACAGTTATTGCATTTCTGTTAAATATCGATGTTCACGGCTCCAACTTCCTTATAGCCTGAAACTCTGGTTTAATGTTATTTTAATACCACGAATTTTGATGATATATTTGAAGATAAATAATTAATCTATATGCTCTAAAGATCATAAGAAAATTTGTTTTAACCCTCGGCAAAACCTAATAATATTATTTTTATTAATCTCACCACCACACCCCCAATGAAATTAATTAAAGTATATATGATCCACCGGGATTCGAACCCGGGTTATCACACACATATTTTTGCCACCTTAACCATTACACCACCAGGACGGTTAAAGGTTTATGCACACGCCTACGACTTATTATCCATTCTCGAATACTGGATATTAATCTAATCATGTTCATACTCCCAACCGCACTATGGTAGCCTACTGTTTAAGTGAGAGGAAAGAATATTCATGGGGCACAGATCATATAGACCGGCCGGTCAATATTTACGAGTCACACCACAGCTGGAATCTCATTTCTAATGGTAGTTTTGGGTTCCTATCATTCTATGTTTCATTACTATATACTTTTTATCCACCGGAAAATATTATTTGTTCTTGTTTTTTTATTTATTTTTATTTTTTATTTTATTTTTAGCATTAACCTAACCTAAAAACGTAACCTAACCTAACCTAACCTAACCTAAATGTATTTGGGGGCTATTAGGTTAGGTTAGGTTAGGTTTTTTGGTTAGGTTAATGCTAAAAAAAAAAAAAAAAGCCAAGAAAAAAAAAAAATCCGGTGGATAAAAAGTATATAGCATGAAGCATAGAATGGTAGGAACCCAAAACTACCGTTAAAAATGAGATCCCAGCTGTGGTGTGACTCGTAAATATTGACCGACCGGCCTCTCGAAGAAATATCCCTAAACCTACTAATAATATTATTTTTATTAATCTCACCACCACACCCCCAATGAAATTAATTAAAGTATATATGATCCACCGGGATTCGAACCCGGGTTATCACACACATATTTTTGCCACCTTAACCATTACACCACCAGGACGGTTAAAGGTTTATGCACACGCCTACGACTTATTATCCATTCTCGAATACTGGATATTAATCTAATCATGTTCATACTCCCAACCGCACTATGGTAGCCTACTGTTTAAGTGAGAGGAAAGAATATTCATGGGGCACAGATCATATAGACCGGCCTCTCGAAGAAATATCCCTAAACCTACTAATAATATTATTTTTATTAATCTCACCACCACACCCCCAATGAAATTAATTAAAGTATATATGATCCACCGGGATTCGAACCCGGGTTATCACACACATATTTTTGCCACCTTAACCATTACACCACCAGGACGGTTAAAGGTTTATGCACACGCCTACGACTTATTATCCATTCTCGAATACTGGATATTAATCTAATCATGTTCATACTCCCAACCGCACTATGGTAGCCTACTGTTTAAGTGAGAGGAAAGAATATTCATGGGGCACAGATCATATAGACCGGCCTCTCGAAGAAATATCCCTAAACCTACTAATAATATTATTTTTATTAATCTCACCACCACACCCCCAATGAAATTAATTAAAGTATATATGATCCACCGGGATTCGAACCCGGGTTATCACACACATATTTTTGCCACCTTAACCATTACACCACCAGGACGGTTAAAGGTTTATGCACACGCCTACGACTTATTATCCATTCTCGAATACTGGATATTAATCTAATCATGTTCATACTCCCAACCGCACTATGGTAGCCTACTGTTTAAGTGAGAGGAAAGAATATTCATGGGGCACAGATCATATAGACCGGCCTCTCGAAGAAATATCCCTAAACCTACTAATAATATTATTTTTATTAATCTCACCACCACACCCCCAATGAAATTAATTAAAGTATATATGATCCACCGGGATTCGAACCCGGGTTATCACACACATATTTTTGCCACCTTAACCATTACACCACCAGGACGGTTAAAGGTTTATGCACACGCCTACGACTTATTATCCATTCTCGAATACTGGATATTAATCTAATCATGTTCATACTCCCAACCGCACTATGGTAGCCTACTGTTTAAGTGAGAGGAAAGAATATTCATGGGGCACAGATCATATAGACCGGCCTCTCGAAGAAATATCCCTAAACCTACTAATAATATTATTTTTATTAATCTCACCACCACACCCCCAATGAAATTAATTAAAGTATATATGATCCACCGGGATTCGAACCCGGGTTATCACACACATATTTTTGCCACCTTAACCATTACACCACCAGGACGGTTAAAGGTTTATGCACACGCCTACGACTTATTATCCATTCTCGAATACTGGATATTAATCTAATCATGTTCATACTCCCAACCGCACTATGGTAGCCTACTGTTTAAGTGAGAGGAAAGAATATTCATGGGGCACAGATCATATAGACCGGCCTCTCGAAGAAATATCCCTAAACCTACTAATAATATTATTTTTATTAATCTCACCACCACACCCCCAATGAAATTAATTAAAGTATATATGATCCACCGGGATTCGAACCCGGGTTATCACACACATATTTTTGCCACCTTAACCATTACACCACCAGGACGGTTAAAGGTTTATGCACACGCCTACGACTTATTATCCATTCTCGAATACTGGATATTAATCTAATCATGTTCATACTCCCAACCGCACTATGGTAGCCTACTGTTTAAGTGAGAGGAAAGAATATTCATGGGGCACAGATCATATAGACCGGCCTCTCGAAGAAATATCCCTAAACCTACTAATAATATTATTTTTATTAATCTCACCACCACACCCCCAATGAAATTAATTAAAGTATATATGATCCACCGGGATTCGAACCCGGGTTATCACACACATATTTTTGCCACCTTAACCATTACACCACCAGGACGGTTAAAGGTTTATGCACACGCCTACGACTTATTATCCATTCTCGAATACTGGATATTAATCTAATCATGTTCATACTCCCAACCGCACTATGGTAGCCTACTGTTTAAGTGAGAGGAAAGAATATTCATGGGGCACAGATCATATAGACCGGCCTCTCGAAGAAATATCCCTAAACCTACTAATAATATTATTTTTATTAATCTCACCACCACACCCCCAATGAAATTAATTAAAGTATATATGATCCACCGGGATTCGAACCCGGGTTATCACACACATATTTTTGCCACCTTAACCATTACACCACCAGGACGGTTAAAGGTTTATGCACACGCCTACGACTTATTATCCATTCTCGAATACTGGATATTAATCTAATCATGTTCATACTCCCAACCGCACTATGGTAGCCTACTGTTTAAGTGAGAGGAAAGAATATTCATGGGGCACAGATCATATAGACCGGCCTCTCGAAGAAATATCCCTAAACCTACTAATAATATTATTTTTATTAATCTCACCACCACACCCCCAATGAAATTAATTAAAGTATATATGATCCACCGGGATTCGAACCCGGGTTATCACACACATATTTTTGCCACCTTAACCATTACACCACCAGGACGGTTAAAGGTTTATGCACACGCCTACGACTTATTATCCATTCTCGAATACTGGATATTAATCTAATCATGTTCATACTCCCAACCGCACTATGGTAGCCTACTGTTTAAGTGAGAGGAAAGAATATTCATGGGGCACAGATCATATAGACCGGCCTCTCGAAGAAATATCCCTAAACCTACTAATAATATTATTTTTATTAATCTCACCACCACACCCCCAATGAAATTAATTAAAGTATATATGATCCACCGGGATTCGAACCCGGGTTATCACACATATTTTTGCCACCTTAACCATTACACCACCAGGACGGTTAAAGGTTTATGCACACGCCTACGACTTATTATCCATTCTCGAATACTGGATATTAATCTAATCATGTTCATACTCCCAACCGCACTATGGTAGCCTACTGTTTAAGTGAGAGGAAAGAATATTCATGGGGCACAGATCATATAGACCGGCCTCTCGAAGAAATATCCCTAAACCTACTAATAATATTATTTTTATTAATCTCACCACCACACCCCCAATGAAATTAATTAAAGTATATATGATCCACCGGGATTCGAACCCGGGTTATCACACACATATTTTTGCCACCTTAACCATTACACCACCAGGACGGTTAAAGGTTTATGCACACGCCTACGACTTATTATCCATTCTCGAATACTGGATATTAATCTAATCATGTTCATACTCCCAACCGCACACTATGGTAGCCTACTGTTTAAGTGAGAGGAAAGAATATTCATGGGGCACAGATCATATAGACCGGCCTCTCGAAGAAATATCCCTAAACCTACTAATAATATTATTTTTATTAATCTCACCACCACACCCCCAATGAAATTAATTAAAGTATATATGATCCACCGGGATTCGAACCCGGGTTATCACACACATATTTTTGCCACCTTAACCATTACACCACCAGGACGGTTAAAGGTTTATGCACACGCCTACGACTTATTATCCATTCTCGAATACTGGATATTAATCTAATCATGTTCATACTCCCAACCGCACTATGGTAGCCTACTGTTTAAGTGAGAGGAAAAAATATTCATGGGGCACAGATCATATAGACCGGCCTCTCGAAGAAATATCCCTAAACCTACTAATAATATTATTTTTATTAATCTCACCACCACACCCCCAATGAAATTAATTAAAGTATATATGATCCACCGGGATTCGAACCCGGGTTATCACACACATATTTTTGCCACCTTAACCATTACACCACCAGGACGGTTAAAGGTTTATGCACACGCCTACGACTTATTATCCATTCTCGAATACTGGATATTAATCTAATCATGTTCATACTCCCAACCGCACTATGGTAGCCTACTGTTTAAGTGAGAGGAAAGAATATTCATGGGGCACAGATCATATAGACCGGCCTCTCGAAGAAATATCCCTAAACCTACTAATAATATTATTTTTATTAATCTCACCACCACACCCCCAATGAAATTAATTAAAGTATATATGATCCACCGGGATTCGAACCCGGGTTATCACACACATATTTTTGCCACCTTAACCATTACACCACCAGGACGGTTAAAGGTTTATGCACACGCCTACGACTTATTATCCATTCTCGAATACTGGATATTAATCTAATCATGTTCATACTCCCAACCGCACTATGGTAGCCTACTGTTTAAGTGAGAGGAAAGAATATTCATGGGGCACAGATCATATAGACCGGCCTCTCGAAGAAATATCCCTAAACCTACTAATAATATTATTTTTATTAATCTCACCACCACACCCCCAATGAAATTAATTAAAGTATATATGATCCACCGGGATTCGAACCCGGGTTATCACACACATATTTTTGCCACCTTAACCATTACACCACCAGGACGGTTAAAGGTTTATGCACACGCCTACGACTTATTATCCATTCTCGAATACTGGATATTAATCTAATCATGTTCATACTCCCAACCGCACTATGGTAGCCTACTGTTTAAGTGAGAGGAAAGAATATTCATGGGGCACAGATCATATAGACCGGCCTCTCGAAGAAATATCCCTAAACCTACTAATAATATTATTTTTATTAATCTCACCACCACACCCCCAATGAAATTAATTAAAGTATATATGATCCACCGGGATTCGAACCCGGGTTATCACACACATATTTTTGCCACCTTAACCATTACACCACCAGGACGGTTAAAGGTTTATGCACACGCCTACGACTTATTATCCATTCTCGAATACTGGATATTAATCTAATCATGTTCATACTCCCAACCGCACTATGGTAGCCTACTGTTTAAGTGAGAGGAAAGAATATTCATGGGGCACAGATCATATAGACCGGCCTCTCGAAGAAATATCCCTAAACCTACTAATAATATTATTTTTATTAATCTCACCACCACACCCCCAATGAAATTAATTAAAGTATATATGATCCACCGGGATTCGAACCCGGGTTATCACACACATATTTTTGCCACCTTAACCATTACACCACCAGGACGGTTAAAGGTTTATGCACACGCCTACGACTTATTATCCATTCTCGAATACTGGATATTAATCTAATCATGTTCATACTCCCAACCGCACTATGGTAGCCTACTGTTTAAGTGAGAGGAAAGAATATTCATGGGGCACAGATCATATAGACCGGCCTCTCGAAGAAATATCCCTAAACCTACTAATAATATTATTTTTATTAATCTCACCACCACACCCCCAATGAAATTAATTAAAGTATATATGATCCACCGGGATTCGAACCCGGGTTATCACACACATATTTTTGCCACCTTAACCATTACACCACCAGGACGGTTAAAGGTTTATGCACACGCCTACGACTTATTATCCATTCTCGAATACTGGATATTAATCTAATCATGTTCATACTCCCAACCGCACTATGGTAGCCTACTGTTTAAGTGAGAGGAAAGAATATTCATGGGGCACAGATCATATAGACCGGCCTCTCGAAGAAATATCCCTAAACCTACTAATAATATTATTTTTATTAATCTCACCACCACACCCCCAATGAAATTAATTAAAGTATATATGATCCACCGGGATTCGAACCCGGGTTATCACACACATATTTTTGCCACCTTAACCATTACACCACCAGGACGGTTAAAGGTTTATGCACACGCCTACGACTTATTATCCATTCTCGAATACTGGATATTAATCTAATCATGTTCATACTCCCAACCGCACTATGGTAGCCTACTGTTTAAGTGAGAGGAAAGAATATTCATGGGGCACAGATCATATAGACCGGCCTCTCGAAGAAATATCCCTAAACCTACTAATAATATTATTTTTATTAATCTCACCACCACACCCCCAATGAAATTAATTAAAGTATATATGATCCACCGGGATTCGAACCCGGGTTATCACACACATATTTTTGCCACCTTAACCATTACACCACCAGGACGGTTAAAGGTTTATGCACACGCCTACGACTTATTATCCATTCTCGAATACTGGATATTAATCTAATCATGTTCATACTCCCAACCGCACTATGGTAGCCTACTGTTTAAGTGAGAGGAAAGAATATTCATGGGGCACAGATCATATAGACCGGCCTCTCGAAGAAATATCCCTAAACCTACTAATAATATTATTTTTATTAATCATAAGACAGGAATGACAATATAAAGTAGGTAATTCTAAAATATGATCCACCGGGATTTGAACCCGGGTTATCACACACATATTTTTGCCACCTTAACCATTACACCACCAGGACGGTTAAGACAGGAATGACAATATAAAGTAGGTAATTCTAAAATATGTTGAATACTGAATATTATACTGAAAGACAAACTCTGACAACTAAATATTTATAAATAAAATACACATGGCTTGCAGAGGGAGAAAATGTGGATGTCGTGTTGCTAAAGCATTCGACAGGGTGGATCACGGTATCCTTCTTCACAAGATTAAGAAACTCGGCATCCAAGGCAAAATAGGTGTATGGCTGCACAGTTTCCTCTCCGCAAGAAGGCACACTCGATATAGTCTCCCAGAAGATACAATAAATAACCCTACACTTGACACATTAAAACAGAATAAACTAACACAGCTCACTACACATTATACAAAATATATATATTATAGAATACAGAGGGAGAGAATACCTTTTGTGTCGGGGAGTAACTTCTAAATATTAATATAAAAATAGTTTAGTCCCCCAAATTATCAGGTTTTCTTTGAGAGCGGGTGGCACTAGGCAGGAAATGAATGTAGGGGTAACTCAGGAAAATTAATTACGGCTTAATTTGAAATACGTTTTAGTTACGAGTAAATTTAAAGCTTTATTCATGAATAGTGCATGTTTATTCACCTAATACGATGATGAATCAGCCGTTTACTATTTGATTTTGTCTCCAATTTCGCCATATAAGTAGAACAAGTACTCTCTCTGAAGCTTTTTGAGTGTTTTTAGATGAATCAGCCGTTTACTATTCGATTTTGTCTCCAATTTCGCCATATAAGTAGAACAAGTACTCCCTCTGAAGCTTTTTGAGTGTTTTTTAGACGTTCAATGCATTATTTTAAATAGGGGTAGGCGTTTTTCGAGTATGTATGGAATATACCGGCTGGATCGCGAGTGTAGCCATAGTTCTAAGTTTATAATTACTAGATATCCTTTCTAAACTGAATAAAATCAAATAATAGTAACCACAGAGAGAGAGAGAGAGCTTTGCGATCCAATGTGTACTACCAATATAGAGGAGCAAGGAACGACAAAAATCTGAACTCGGAGCGCTTGAAATTTGCGCTCACTAATAACGTGAGTAACACCGTACGATGACTGTATACGATAAAATGAAGTTCTTGAACCTGTTGTTGACAGGAAAAATGGCTTCCTGAAAACGTCAGAAAGGATGTGGTGACGGACTGAGAGCCAACAGAGATAACATGTTTGGTATATAAGGGGGTCTAGAGCCTCACCAGAATAACAACCAACCCAGGCTTTGAACCATCAGTAACAACCCTTCATAAGGCACACACCAAAGACGCCCACCATGAACGAATCGCTGAAGGTTATCTTCCTCCTGGATGCCACTGCCAGTATGGGACCAGTTATTCAAAAATCGACCCTCGCCATCAATAACGTGGCTCGTCTGATGAAACTCTTCACTCGGTTAGAATTGGAGCTGATCACATTCAAGGATTTCGACCACACCTCGAATGGACTATCTCGACACAAGTTCACTGACATCGAATCCACAAACAAGTTCCTGGCTACCTTGGTTGATGGTGTGAAAGGGGGAGGCCCTATCGGGTATGAAGCTTCATGTAGCGCCATTCTCCTAGCAATCGATTCTATTTCGGGATCGAAACATTCGGGTGCTCTGATCTACATCATAACCGACGAGGACGGCCGTTTCTTCGAAAGGGGATTGGCGAAGGATTTGGATATGGAGTTATCGAAAGAGATGTCACATTACGCCCAGCACGTCGGGGAGAAGTTAGAATTTGTCATGTCCAAGGCTACACCCCAGTACATTGCCCAACAACTGAATTTCAATAACGCCAAACTGATGGTGATCGTGGCCACTTCTAACAAGCATACACTATACCCACTCAAAGGCTACATGAAATTGGAAGAGGCGATAACCAACACGAACGAAAATAATACGCCCATCCAGAGATGTAGTATCATCGAGATCGAAGACGGACATTACTATGCTGACAGTGCTACCAAACTGGTCACGACCGACATCATGCGCAGTCTGGTCCATTCGACTTTCGGGAACAATTTGAACATTCAGAGCCTGTTGGGAAAAGAACTGAGGAGTCTCGACATTGCCAGGGAGAGCGCTAACCAACTGGGATTGGAATATGAAACATTGATCAACTCTACAAAGTGTTGGGTGAATAACGATCCAAACATCAAGAAAGTGGAAAATGGTAAACGGGTCTTAGAATTCTTCTACTTCACACTATACCCTAACTATACTTCAGAAAACACCACCAACGACACTATGGCCAAATATGACCGCATCTTTCGACGAGAAGGGCAACAGCAGCAGCCAGAGAATCACTCCAATAATGCTCAAATGATTGTCGAAACCATCTGTGGTGATAAGAAGTTGGCAGGTCTGGTTGTCGACTTTCCCATTGTCGGGGCGTACATCAAGGGATTCGTGGCCGACTGTAACCCAAATAAGCAACATACTCAGACTCTGGACATGGCTCTCAAAAGGCAATGCCGAGACCAATCCAAATACGACGATTTGAAGAAGATGAGATATGAATATGTGGCCCAAGAATTCATCGCTACCACCATCTCTGAAACTGCAACGGCCGACAATGGTGGAATTCTACTACTGAACCCAGATATTGAGATTACACCGCCGCCTCCTACTACACAATTGTTGGGGATGTGCGGAGCTGTGACGTTGAAGTGGGTGACAAATTTCGTCAAGGGGGTTAGGTACACGCTGACACCC
>JBAKBP010020997.1:0-41499 GCA_037953745.1 Lithodes maja | reverse complement strand
ATTTGGAAAGTAAATAAAATCGTCTAATATCAGCCAGGATATTGTTAATAAGACGCCGCCGGTACAGAAGGGGTTAGCATGTCAGGTTAGATCAGGTGAGCGTTCAATTACAGTGGCTTGGTTGAATCGGGGCCATGTTAGAATACTGTGTGTGTGTGCGGGGGGAGGGGTGGGGGGTGGGGGGGACCTCCTTTATATGACAAATAACTCTATATTACGGTCATATATCCCTGCTTTCGACTCTATATCTACTGCCATTTGGGGGTCGTTTGTTAGGCACCAGATACGAGGTAACAATATTAATATTTTAAACTCATCTGATAATTATAAAAAAAAAAAAAAAATACCTTCTATATTCATCGCTTATCTTCATATAAAATACTTCCACTCGTCTGACAATTATAAAAGTTCAGGATCAGCTTAGATTAATCGTGTTTTCGTTCCAAGACACTCAGACTGGGATCAGATTCATGTTGGCCTCTCAGACCTCACGTATCTCTCTCTCTCTCTCTCTCTCTCTCTCTCTCTCTCTCTCTCTCTCTCTCTCATACTATAAATCACCTTCACTATTAAAGCTGCATATATTCCGTGTCCTTTAGTACCGTCACTCCTTGAGGATTATGACACGTGTTGACAATTTATTCCGGCTATTATTTGACGATTTAATTCAGATTACGAAGGGTATATGGGACTCAGAGGGTTAACTGAGATTATCAATAGTCATATATTTCCCTCGGATCTTGCCTAAATTGTTTAAAATCATCTAACGATAGCCAGAATAAACTGCCAAAATGCGTCATAATCCTCAAGGTGTAACCTACGTATACTGCTATTATTATTGTACCATGCATGACAAAACCACTTACAAATGGCTGCTCCTCATTCGTATTTTCCTCACTTCTCTGCAATTTTTCCTATGTTTTCCTACCAAATAAGGCCATTCCAGCCGTCACACCCACTAACACCCTCCTTATTTCTTGCTCCCATACAAAATCTCACCTCGGTAAGCCTTAAGGGGGTAGTGGATATTTCTTGGTCTATTTATAAATGTATTTATTTATTTATATTAGTAACCTCGCTAGACCTCCATCAAGCTTTAAAAGAAAAACCCTAGATCCCCCTTCAAGATAAATTTGTAAAAAATTTCGGTAGAAAATGTTTCCTGCCGGAGGCCGGTTCCTTCTAAAATATAATCTAACTATCGCTTGCCAGGAAATAGCGACACCTCAATGGCATGAAAGGTCTAAATATTGAAAAGAAATGGAGCGAAAAGGCTAAACATCGCCAAACTAATGGGCCGAATGTCTTGAAATCTGAAAACTAGTGTGGCTAAACATGAGGGTGAAGGGAGTATAGAAAAGGCAACTACAAGGCAAGCACATCTTTGCGTTTTACAGTATACTCTAGCTTAACCCAGCGCTCTCTACCAGCCTTCACCCTTATAACACTATGCCCAGAGAGAGAGAGAGACAGAGAGAGAGAGAGAGAGAGAGAGAGAGAGAGAGAGAGAGAGAGAGAGAGAGAGAGAGAGAGAGAGAGAGAGAGAGAGATATAGATAGATAGATAGATAGTTGGATATATTATATATAATATGTATATATAAAAAGAATCTAGTTTCCTTTAATGCACAGAAAACCAAGTACATTCAATTTTCTAACCGACAGAATCTCATTGACTCCCATATATTTTGTAATGATGTAAATATTCCCACTTCCCCTAGTATTGACATTCTCGGTGTAACATTAACTACTAACTTGAGCTGGACACATTATGTTAGAAGCATTGCTAAGAATGCCTCTAAAAAACTGGGACTCCTGTACAGAGTTCGAGAATTCTTCACTGACGAGCAGTTGGCCGTAATATATAAAAGTCATGTGCGTTCTCAGATGGATTACTGTTCACCTCTGTGGAGTGGAAGTGGAGTGATTGCATTGAGGCAGTTGGACAAAATTCAAAATAAAGCTATTAGATTAATTAATAACCCTGCAATCACACAGGACCTTCCTACATTATCCATACGAAGAAACGTTGCATCCCTTGCATTATTCTTCAGATATTTTCACAGCAATTGTTCCGAGGAACTTGCTTCAATTGTGCCGCCTCTCCACATCTTTCCCCGTAGAACTAGGGCAGCTGAGAGCGCCCATGAATTTACACTTTCTCCTCCACAATGCAGAACTTCTACTTATCAAAATTCATTTATCCCTAGAACTACTACTCTTTGGAATTCACTTCCCTCGAATTGCTTTCCACAAACTAACTATCTACAAATGTTTAAATCCAGTTGTTACAAACATTTTATGAATGGAGGATGCCTTTAGGCACATGGACCTTTTTGTTTTATCTGTGTTTTTCCTTCCTCCGTTCATTGTCTCTTTAAAAAAAAAAAAAAAAAAAAAAAAAAAAAAAAAATATATATATATATATATATATATATATATATATATATATATATATATATATATATATATATATATATATACCGTATATATATATATATAATTATATAAGGAAGAGCAATACCAAAGCGTAAAGGAACATCTTTATTTTTCTAGAGTATGTGCGACGTTTCGACACCAACATGTGTCATTTTCAAGCCTAAAAAGGAAAAAAGAACTTAAATTAAGTTTGCAATCAAATATACAATTTGTAGAAGTAGGTTAAATTACTATAAAGTACACAAGAAACTGGATGAAGGAAGGTAGAAAACAGGGACAAAATACTGAAATTTAAATTATATATACCGTATATATACTGTATATATATATATAATATATATATATATATATATATATATATATATATATATATATATATATAGAGAGAGAGAAAGAGAGAGAGAGAGAGAGAGAGAGAGAGGAGAGAGGAGAGAGAGAGAGAGAGAGAGAGAGAGAGAGAGAGAGAGACGGAGGAGGGAGACTATTCACACAGAACAACTCTGGCACTAAGCCAAACGCAGCATGGATGAGTAATGTAGAGGGGGAGGGGGAGGTGATAGTGGTGGTGACAATAGTGGTGACAGTGGTGATGGCAATGGTAAGGGTGGTGACAGCTGGAGTGATGGTGGTGATAGGGGTGGGAACAATGGTGGTGACAGTGGTGATGGCAATGGTAAGGGTGGTGACAGCTGGAGTGATGTTGGTGATAGTGGTGGGAACAATGGTGGTGACAGTGGTGATGGCAATGGTAAGGGTGGTGACAGCTGGAGTGATGGTGGTGATAGTGGTGGGAACAGTGGTTGTGACAGCGGTGATAGCAATGATAAGGGTGGTGGCAACTGGCGTGATGGTGGTGATAGGGGTGGGGATAGTGGTGGTGACAGTGGTGATAACAATGGTAGTGATGGTGACAGCTGGAGTGATGGTGGTGATAGGGGTGATAACAATGGTAGTGGTGGTGACAATTGGGGTAATGGTGGTGACAATGAGAATGATGGTTATAGGAACACACTGTCGAAGCTGAAATTGAAAATGAAAGTCTTATTATCTCTAAGCTATAATATGATAATTAGTGACACTTTACCTGGCAGTCATCTAAGGTGAAACAGCAACTTTTACTAATGTGTATATATTTAGATTCTGGTGTTGTAATGGTTTAGCTGCTTATGTTCTGGGTGTGGTGTCCCGAGTCCGAATCCCGGGAGGACCATATGCTTTCGTTAGTTTATTCAAGTACATTGGGGTTTGTAATTGATGATGTAATGTTAACTCTTTCACGCTTTTATGACGCAGAGGTTGCCAGATTAGCAATAAGAAATAGAGTTCTCTCACTCCTATAATTACCTCTCCAAAATTAGTGTTCTGCCCACAGCTAACTCAAAGACAACTGCAGAGGTTGAAGTAACTAAACTAAAGGTTTCTAAATACCCCTGACAGTAACAAAGGCTTTAAAGTATCCCTAATAGGCTCAAACTTGCGTCATAAGCGTGAAAGGGTTAAGAACGGGGTGTTACTTACTTAATAATTATATCACCCGCCAGACTTTACTAACAGAACACTAACTTAAGGGGGTAGTTCACGCTTTTTCTGACCCCCTTCTCCCTTATGCATAGCATATTAGTGTTGAGGTTTTTAGACGTTCGTTCCGTTAGTTTGGCGATTTTGAGACCTTTCGCCTCACGTTTTTTGTCAATATTAAGACCTTTCGTGCCCTGGAGGTGTCGATCTTTTCCTGGTGAGCGATAGCGAGCCTCTAATTTTAGAAGGAACCGGCCTTCGGCCGGGAAATGTTTCTACCGAAAAAATTACAAATTTAGCTTGAAAGGGGGCCTAGGGGGTGATTTTCTAAGCTTGATGGAGGTCTAGCGAGGAAACTGAAAAATAAATAAAATATATAACTAAATAGACTATAAACCAAGCACTACCCCCTTAAAGCCTTTTTGGGAACATTGGGAGTATCCACCTTGTCTGAATACGGAAAGTCATAGTATGAAAGTCATAGTAGGAAAGTCATAGTAGGAAGGTCATAGTAGGAAAGTCATAGTAGGAAGGTCATAGTAGGAAAGTCATAGTAGGAAGGTCATAGTAGGAAGGTCATAGTAGGAAAGTCATAGTAGGAAAGTCATAGTAGGAAGGTCATAGTAGGAAAGTCATAGTAGGAAAGTCGTAGTAGGAAGGTCATAGTAGGAAAGTCATAGTAGGAAAGTCATAGTAGGAAGGTCATAGTAGGAAAGTCATAGTATGAAAGTCATAGTAGGAAAGTCATAGTAGGAAGGTCATAGTAGGAAAGTCATAGTAGGAAAGTCATAGTAGGAAAGTCATAGTAGGAAAGTCATAGTAGGAAAGTCATAGCAGGAAAGTCATAGTAGGAAGGTCATAGTAGGAAAGTCATAGTAGGAAAGTCATAGTAGGCAAGTCATAGTAGGAAAGTCATAGTAGGAAAGTCATAGTAGGAAAGTCATTGTAGGAAGGTCATAGTAGGAAAGTCATAGTAGAAAAGTCATAGGAGGAAAGTCATAGTAGGAAGGTCATAGTAGGAAAGTCATAGTAGGAAGGTCATAGTAGGAAAGTCATAGTAGGAAAGTCATAGTAGGAAAGTCATAGTAGGAAGGTCATAGTAGGAAGGTCATAGTAGGAAAGTCATAGTAGGAAAGTCATAGTAGGAAGGTCATAGTAGGAAAGTCATAGTAGGAAAGTCATAGTAGGAAGGTCATAGTAGGAAGATCATAGTAGGAAAGTCATAGTAGGAAAGTCATAGTAGGAAAGTCATGGTATCACTGGCTCTTTGATAACCCGGCGCTGTATCTATATAACCCAACTCATGCATCAGGTACAGTCACAAGCAATAATTCACAGATCATTTGTAAGTTTAACTCTTTGAACATTATGACGCATTCTGCTATCATTAGACGATTCCAATTTAAGAAAGATCTGTGGGAAATATGAAGGTAAAGACTATCTCATTAACCGGTTGACTTCCGTATACCCTTCCTAATCTTAATTAATTCGTCTAATAGTAGCCAGAAAACAGAAAATAAATGCTTTAACAGATCGTCTAAGGGTTGAACTACTATAACTGCAACGTGTATTAATAGCCCATGAAATCGACTATTTATTTCACTTCGTAGTAATGTCGAATAAATGTCCCTCTCTCTCAAGATTTATCGGAAATGATTATTAAGGTTTTCGTGGAGCTGTTGCTTTTAGTTCCAGGATACAGTTGGGGACTATAGGTAGCGCCAACGAACTTGGCAATAATCTGGACCCCTTAACTTCTCATAACTCAAAAGGGCCTAGAGCAAACTGGCTGTAAATATCCACACCTATTTCCTGGTGGGCTCTTCCCAAATGATAGCAATGTCAGCTCGATTGCTTTCATTCATTTTGAGTTATGAGAAGTTAATGGGTCAAGATTGTTGTCTAGTTCAACACGTTCCTAGAAGCGATGTTCGGATGTAATGCTTAGTTTGGAAGTGAATTCATGAGTTTACCTAATTGCAATAATGTTGTTGTGCAAGACCCATTATTGACAAGGGGAGTTTTTTGGACCCCCTTCCCCTTCATGTTTAACCCTGTACGTGTCCAGGACGTTCACTGTCACCAGGCGTATCACCAGTAATTCTCAATCTCACCATTAGCCTGTACCTAATAAGTAACACGCCGTTCTTAACATTAATCATCAATAAACTAATGAAAACATATGGTCCTCCCGGGATTCGAACTCGGGACACCACACCCAGAACAAAAGGATCTAAACCATTACACCACCAACACAGTTAAAGGTTGATTAAACGATTAATATCCATTTTCGAATTCTGGATATCAATCTAATCATGTACTCAGAACCAACTGCATTATGGAAAGTGTAATGTTTTAGTGAGAGGAAAGAACATTGCATGGGGCCAAGATCACTAAGGACCGGCCTTGCTATATATACATTACTTCCTGAACCTATAGAAATAAGTAAACTACATTGCCTTTAACAACCATAATAGTTCTTGAAGAGCATTATTGCAACGGATACTCCTCCTTTACATAAACGGTAAGGCATCTAAATGGACCAATGTAAGTAGCGGGGTACCCCAGGGATCGGTACTAGGACCAATTCTCTTTCTAATTTACATCAACGACATAGATGAGTGTCTCACCTGTACAATCTCAAAATTTGCTGACGATACAAACATTGTAAATAGCGTACTCTCAAAAGAACAAGTTGACGATATGCAACACAATCTAGATAAATTGTCATGTTAGGCCCAAATTTGGCAAATGAGTTTCAATGCGATAAATGTAAAGTACTACATATCGGATACCTAAATGAGAAAGCAAACTATTCGATGAATGGCACTCAGCTTAAGAATGTAAACAGAGAAACCGATCTGGGAGTAACAATATCGAGTAACCTAAAACCGAGTCAACAATGTTGAGAAGTTAAGAAGGCAAACAAAATAATTGGCTTTATAGGCAGGTCATTTGAGCATAAATCCAAAGAAGTTATCCTAACCCTTTACAATTCCTTAGTCCGCCCTCTTCTGGAATACTGCGTTCAATCCTGGTGCCCTTATTACCAAAAAGATATAAACAAGCTAGAACGAGTTCAACGTAGAGTTACCAAAATGATACCTAGCCTAAAGAACAAACCATACGAAGAGCGTCTTAGAGAATTAAATCTATTTCCTTTAACCCAGCGCAGATTAAGAGGTGACTTAATTCAAGTGTTCAAAATCGTCAAAGGCATCGACAATATGAACTGTAGTAAATACTTCACTATCTCACTGTCGACCAATCTAATTACACGCGGGGAAACGGTTGCAAAATTATTGGTAAATCTTTTAACTCGCACGAATCTAAGAATTTCTTCTTCAATCGAGTTGTCAACTTGTGGAATGGGCTTCCCGAAACGTTATAGACTGCATCACCGTTGATTCATTTAAACTCCGCCTAGATAAATATCTCGCACCAAACCCGCGACTGACTGCGTTTGTAAATGAATAACTGTATTTTATCCTCCCCTCAGTTACTAACCCATCTGTCCCCTACTAACTTCCTAATCCTGCCACGGACATTAGTTCTAGGGCAGTAATTCCCTTTCCAATGTTCCCTTACCCACTCTAAACCACTGTTTGGACACTTGATCCTCAGTGTTTTGGAGGACAAGCAACCTAGAAGGGTCACTATATCTGTTGTTGCTTGATTTCCTTTGTACTCCTTTGTAATCCTTTACCAGCCATTCAGACCACTAAAGGAGGAGCAGCGGCGAAAGTAATGCATGCCTTGTTAATATTTTACGGTGCTTCCAGAGAGCTGTGGAGGAGGGGGAGGGGGGGGGGGGGGGACTCGGGTGTGCTGCACAATTTCGTGGGTTTGAAAGTTATTGGTGGGAAAAGGGTGGTGGTGGTGTAAATTGAGTGTTTGATGGAGGAGTGGTGGCGGTGGTGTGGTAGCGGTGGTGGTGATGGAAGTGGTGGTAGCGTTGGTGAAGGTGGTAGTGTTAATAGTTGTGGTGGGGGTGTAATTTGAGTGGGTGATGGATGAGGATAGGAAGGTGGGGGAGTAGATGATGGAGTGGTGTTGTTGTTAGTGGTGTAAATTGAGCGCGTGATGGAGGGGTGGTGGTGGTGATGTAAAGTGAGTGGGTGATGGAGGAGGATGGGAAAGTGGTGGTACAAAGGAGTACAAAGGAGTACAAAGGAGTACAAAGGAAATCAAGCAACAACAGATCCAGTGACCCTTCTAGGTTGCTTGTCCTCCAAAACACTGAGGATCAAGTGTCCAAACAGTGGTTTAGAGTGGGTAAGGGAACATTGGAAAGGGAATTACTGCCCTGGAACTAATGTCCGTGGCAGGATTAGGAAGTTAGTAGGGGACAGATGGGTTAGTAACTGAGGGGGGGATAAAATAAAGTTATTCATTTACAAACGCAGTCAGTCGCGGGTTTGATGCGAGATATTTGTCTAGGCGGAGTTTAAATGAATCAACGGTGATGCAGTCTATAACGTTTCGGGGAAGCCCATTCCACAAGTTGACAACTCGATTGAAGAAGAAATTCTTAGATTCGTGCGAGTTAAAAGATTTACCAATAATTTTGCAACCGTTTCCCCGCGTGTAATTAGATTGGTCGATAGTGAAGTACTTACTACAGTTCATATTGTCGATGCCTTTGATGATTTTGAACACTTGAATTAAGTCGCCTCTTAATCTGCGCTGGGTTAAAGGAAATAGATTTAATTCTCTAAGACGCTCTTCGTATGGTTTGTTCTTTAGGCTAGGTATCATTTTGGTAACTCTACGTTGAACTCGTTCTAGCTTGTTTATATCTTTTTGGTAATAAGGGCACCAGGATTGAACGCAGTATTCCAGAAGAGGGCGGACTAAGGAATTGTAAAGGGTTAGGATAACTTCTTTGGATTTATGCTCAAATGACCTGCCTATAAAGCCAATTATTTTGTTTGCCTTCTTAACAACTTCTGAACATTGTTGACTCGGTTTTAGGTTACTCGATATTGTTACTCCCAGATCGGTTTCTCTGTTTACATTCTTAAGCTGAGTGCCATTCATCGAATAGTTTGCTTTCTCATTTAGGTATCCGATATGTAGTACTTTACATTTATCCGCATTGAAACTCATTTGCCAAATTTGGGCCCAACATGACAATTTATCTAGATTGTGTTGCATATCGTCAACTTGTTCTTTTGAGAGTACGCTATTTGCAATTTTTGTATCGTCAGCAAATTTTGAGATTGTACAGGTGAGACCCTCATCTATGTCGTTGATGTAAATTAGAAAGAGAATTGGTCCTAGTACCGATCCCTGGGGTACCCCGCTACTTACATTGGTCCATTTTGATGCCTTACCGTTTATGACTACTCTTTGCTTTCTGTCGCTGAGCCAATTTTCTATCCATTTCAACACACCGTCTTGTATTCCATGCGCTTTTAGTTTTAGCAGTAAACGTTTGTGGGGAACTTTGTCAAAGGCCTTTTGAAAATCAAGGTATATAATATCTACAGCTTTACTCTCATCGTAGAGGTTGAGGATATCGTGGAAGAAGTCTAAGAGGTTTGTTAAACAGGAACGTTTTTTACGAAAGCCGTGTTGAGTATCTTTAAGTATGTTATTTTCCTCTAAGTGATTTACGAGTCTGTCTCTTATGACCGTTTCTAGCATTTTACATACAACTGAGGTTAAGCTAATTGGACGATAGTTACTGGATAGGGATTTGCTGCCTTTTTTGAATATCGGTGTTACGTTGGCTAGCTTCCACTGATCGGGCATAGTTCCAGACTGCAAGGATTTATTGAATAGTAATGTCAGTGGTTTAGAGAGCTCATCCTTAGCTTCCTTTAGAACTCTAGGCGAGATTGTATCAGGTCCAGGCGTTTTATTTACCTTGAGTTTATCTAAACAATTCAATACTTCTCTCTCTGTAACGGTGATATTGCTTAAAACATCTGAATTATCAATCTGAATCGGCGATGGTGTAGGGATATCACTGAGGTCTTCTGTTGTAAAAACTGATGCAAAGAAGGTATTGAGGGCATTACTCATTTGTTCTTCGTCTTTGGTGTATTCTCCATTTTCATCGACTAACGGTCCAACAGTTGAAGTAACTACTTTTTTCTTTCTGATATAACTATAGAATTCTTTCGGGTTTGTTTTACTTTGATTCGCAATATGTAACTCTAAGGTCTTTTTACTTTGCTTAATTAACTTTTTGGCTTTGCGTCGTAGCTCTACAAATTTCAGCCGTTCTTCGTCATTTTGTGAGGATTTTAATCTATCATTAGCAAATTTTTTAGCAAGCAGGCAGTTTGAAATATCTTTATTCCACCATTTGGGCTTATTATTATGGCCTGGACGCCGAGTTTTCGATGGTATGCAGTCTTGCACTGCTTTTAGGTAAGTGGCTTCGAATAACTTCCAAGATGTATTTATGTCGTTATTGTGAATTAAAAAGCTCCAGTCAGTTTCTTTAAACATAGCTCTAAGTTTAGGAAAGTTTGCTTTCTTGAAATTAGGGACTTTTTCGATGCTACTATTTGGTTCGTTACTAGTAAAGTTTAAAGTGAAAGTTATCGTATGATGGTCGCTGTTACTGAATTCATCACCAACATTCAAATTCTCTATTAATTCTTCTTTTGTTGCAAGTACAATGTCAAGAACGTTATTACCACGGGTCGGCGTTCCAACAAATTGATAAAGCGAACTCTCTTGCAAGTTCGTATACAAGTCATGTCCGGAGTGTGAAGTAAGAGTATCGCCCCACTTGGTCACAGGTAAATTAAAGTCACCAAAAATTACGGTATCTTGTGAGTTACTTACATCTGCAATTTGTTCGTAAATTTCTCGGTCAGTTTGCACTGATTGAGCTGGAGGTCTGTATATTAATGCAAGTATTATTTTGGTACCTTTATTATTCTTTATTAGCACAAAAGATGCGTCGACGTTCACAATTTGAGGTTTTGACAAGAGGGTAGGGTTAAGACTTTCTTTGATATAAAGTAAAACGCCACCTCCATTTCGATTTATTCGGCTTTTCTCAAACATTACATAACCGGGAAGTGAATACTCTGCTAAAAAGTCTCTATCTTCTGTATTGAGCCAAGATTCTGTTATGCCAATCACATCATAATTTTCTGTAAACACTAGCTCCTCTAAATCTGAAAATGTATTGCGTATGCTACGAGCGTTTGCATAGAAAACCTTTAAATTTGTTATTTTAGAACTCACGGAACGCGCTTTAATAATATTTTTGGTTCTTGTCGGATCTACATTTATGTTCATGGCTGTCCTCGGTCCTCGCTGTCTCCGGTCCTTATCGCTGGTGGTCCTCGGTTGCTCTGTGTTTTTCTTGGCGTTGGATGATTTATGTCACTGCTGCTTCTTCTCGGATGGCGTTTTTTGATCCATGGCTGCGGACTGCTTCGTGTAGGAGACGACCCATGCGTGCTGAACCCACAGGGTTTAGATGAGTGCCATCCTTGCGGAACAGAGTAGGCTGGTTGTAGAAGTTGTCCCAGAGGTTGATGAATTCAACTTCTTCCCTCAGACACAAATGTTTTAGTCGGCTATTTGTGCTGAAGGCCTTGTCGTAGAATTTGTCAGGTGCGTCGATCTTGGGGAGAATGCCTGAGATGATGATATTCCTTGACTTGTTTTTGTAGTGCTGGATCATCTTGCGATATTTCTCCATCAACTCTTCGGATCTGGTGCGCATGACGTCATTTGAACCAGCATGGATGACAAAAAGGGTATTTTCATTTGCATCCTTTGTGGTATCTTCGAAGGCTTCCACAATGTCGTCCAGTCCAGCTCCTGGGATGCAAAATCTTTTTCGTTGAATTGGGACTCTGTTGCAGAACTCTTCGACCTGTCCTCGTAGGATGGAATCCCCAACGAGCCTGGTCTCTTCTGGTTCGTCTTCCATCTCTACCAATATCTCAAATCTGTTTGACATTGTGACTGGTAGATGAGACCTTTTCTGCGTTGGCCGTGCACCGTTCCTCACTGGTGTAAATCCGGAAACCTGTGGTGGCGGGACTCTACGTACAGGTCGGGGAGAGGAGTGGTTAGAACGGGGGCGAGGGGTTGGTACTGTTCGTGCTAGCAGGCTTCTTGCACGAGGAGTGGGGGAGAGACTAAGGTGAACAGGGCGGCTGTCCTGGTTTGATGTCGGCTCAGGTTCGTCAGAATCATCTGCTGCAGTGTCTACTGCAGGTGTTGGATTGTTGGCAGATGACGTTGGGGCGGTGGTGGATGCTGGAGTTGAAACAATTTGCGTTAGTGATACTCCAACGTTGAGTGTTACAAACTCTTGGAGTGATTCCAGCTTCCTGGTGAGGGCGTTGATCTTGTTGAGGGCTTCATCCAATTTTGCTGTCAAATCCTCTCGTTGCTGGCAGAGTCGGCAGACTTGTGGATCGGCAGGAGCAAACATGGAAGCACCAAACCTACCGGCGCAGTTCGTACAGGCACGAGGCATGGTGACTCTCACTTTCTTCAGTTCACTTCACTCACTTAAAAACACTTAACTCACTTTAAAAACACTAAACTCACTTTAAAAACACTTCACTCCCTTCAGGTCGCTTCACTTACTTAAATAGGCCTAACCGAAAACAAAAATGTTGAAATACACACAAATAGGTTATCAGCGGTGATAGCCTAACCAAAAATTAAAACAAAACAAAATTAAATTTGAATACGCAGTGATAGCCGAACCGAAAACAATTTTATGTTTATTTAAACAGAAATAGGCCACCAGGGGTTATAGCCTATCCTAACCGAAAACAAAAATTATGAACTACCGGTAGGCAGAAATAGGCCACCAGCGGTGATAGCTTAACTGAAAATTTTAAAATTGAAGTACGCAGAAATAGGCCACCAGGGATGATAGCCTAGACTAACCGAAAACAAAAATTATGAAATACCAGTACGAAGAAATAGGCCACCAGCGGTGATAGCCTAACTGAAAATTTAAAAATTGAAGTACCGTACGCAGAAATAGGCCACCAGGGATGGTAGCCTAGACTAACCTAAAACAAAAATAACCAAAAACAAAAAAGTATGAAATATGCAGAAGTAGGCTACCAGGGGTGATAACCTAACTAAAAAAGCAAAACAAATATATATATATATATATATATATATATATATATATATATATATATATATATAATAGAATATGTAACTAAATATACAATTCACCAAATAGAGATTATATAAAAATAAAGTGTAACTGCACACAAGGGGTTAATATACTGTATCAACAGATGGCGCTGGTGTCACTGTAGGCTAGTCAAGCAGGATTATATTTAGATAAACAAAGTTATCAGTCAAAGGTTACTACAGTACAAGATCATGCAAGCAACAACTAAAATTACAGATATATATAGCTACAGTAGGATACTGAATACGATAACTACTAGAGTTAATAAGAAAATACAAAGCTAGGTCGATTAGAGGTGCGCGTGCGTCGTCTGCTACAAGCTAGGATAACAAATGTAAACAACAATGTTTATCAGTCAGAAAAGCAATAAAATAACATGCACGGCAACTACAGAACTATGTGGAGGTTAAACAAGCACTTAACTACTGTTCATGCAATGAATAAAGGAAATTGGGATATGAAATACTCAAATTATGATCGAGTTTTCTCAGTGGCGATGCGGAGCTGTTGGCGATGCTAAAGCCGGCGGGTGAGAAGACAGATGAGGAGAAAGC
The DNA here is from genome assembly GCA_037953745.1 of Lithodes maja. Lineage (NCBI taxonomy): Eukaryota > Metazoa > Arthropoda > Malacostraca > Decapoda > Lithodidae > Lithodes > Lithodes maja. Next base: position 27,841 of record JBAKBP010020997.1, on the reverse strand, counting down.
ATTGGGTTTGATTGAAGAGAAACAGAAAAAAATATATATATATACAGGGTGATTCAGAACTAATGTCACAAAATTCACGTGTATTGAGATAAAAATATATCTATCAAAATCAACTAAGTATATAAACGTGAAAAATGCTCATATAAATAGTTACAGGACCTGCTAGGTTAGTATAGCAGGACTTGCTAACCATTATAAGACACAGATATAGCATTGCTAATTAAAATATCAGAAAAGTAAACTTATCACAAGGTTAGAAACAGTGTGGAGGAGATATTGGTATAATTATTGGATAAAGATTGGTAACTAACAGATATCTAGCACATTTATGCACATCCTCTGGGCCATCTCCTTACTGTGAAAAGCCATCACCAATACGAAAGTGTATGTTGCAGCCAAAGCCTCAGCCAACTATCCGAACACTTATGACTTGCAGTTTTGCTGCTAAAGATGAAGCCAAAGTCTCGAACTTGATCCGACGCTTCAAAAATATTTACGACACAGGTTCATTTAGTTGATCATTTTCGACCCTCTATTCATACTTCCTGCTACTCCTCGATTGATAAGACAAGTTATTCTTTCTTCAAAGTCGAATATTATGTGTAAATTATTCAAGAAATAATTATTGCTTACATTGTTATACTGTAGATTATTGCTTACATTGTTATACTGTAGATTATTGCTTACATTGTTATTCTGTAGATTATTGCTTACATTGTTATACTGTAGATTATTGCTTACATTGTTATACTGTAGATTATTGCTTACATTGTTATACTGTAGATTATTGCTAACATTGTTATACTGTAGATAAATGTGTAGTTATTGTAATACATAGTTACTGTATTTATTTATTGCTCATTAATCGCCATTGGTTCATTAAGATATTTATTGCAGTATTTTTACATCTCATTATCAACAGCAGTCTTTAGAAAAGGTGTTATACCCGGTATTGTCGTTGACGGTGCACATTAACCCTTTCATGACCCGAGGACGCCCTGCTCTTCTGTTTTCTGGTTATTCTTGGACTATTTTATTTAGATTGTGAAATGTATTTTAAATCCTGAGGGTTTATTGAGCTAGTGTTTATCCTTTTCATCCCCTCAGATCCTTCCTAACCTGTATAAAACTTATAATGATTGCCAGAAGAAAACGTCAAATGGCGCCAGTATCGTGAGAAGGGTTAATGAGAGGATAATGTAGCCTACTGAATTATGAAAATAATATTGTGATAATATTTATTCATAATTTTCAATATTTAGTCGCGATAATAGCAGAGTTAGTTAAAGTAAATATTATTAAATTTTCTTTGAACATAAACTCCAAAGAAATAGCCTACCTCATGCCGTTGGTAGAATTACATAGAAACTGTGCGGTATAATTTCACATACACAATTCTTACCGTATGTGTAAGCTAACGTAGCAATATCTATTTTTTCATAATTTTATTTATGAACACACATTATTATGAAATCTTTAAGTTAAAATTGAGTCAGAAAGGAATATGAACAATACTTATCTCGATAATCCTTTATTATTGTAATTGCACCTAGAGGTTAGCGTCATTGCATGTATACCCACCCAATGTTTTATAAGTATTTCATTTGGCCTTGAATGATGCTAGTGATGAGTGACCGTACACATAATCATATCAATGATATTAATCCAACTACTTCTTGGGATAACATTCTGCAATGTTATTCACACTTTTCTTACTATGCACAGTCTCCTGTGATGCTTGGTCTCGTTCCTTATGCAGCGATATGCATAACTATTTTAACGATGCACACGCGCGATAGAGTAATAATATTTAAGTGTATGTATCAACAGAACATCAAATGTTAAAATGCACAGATTACAAAGAGACTGAATGTAGGGGGGCTCACAATGCAAACTTTTATGATTACAGGCAAGCCGGAAACATGCAAAGGTTCACCTTCCAAGAATATGTCACAATGCAAACTTTTATGATTACAGGCAAGCCGGAAACATGCAAAGGTTCACCTTTCAAGAATATGCAGATATGCATATGGCTTATGGTGCAGCAAATGGGAACAGTCTAGAAGCATCACGGATTTATGCAGCACGTTTTCCCCTACGACAGCAACATCCATGGCCCAAAACATTTTGCGGCATAGATAGGAGGCTTCGGGAGCGTGGCAGTGTTAGACCACGGATGGAGGAGACTGGAAGGCCACGTGACATCACACCACATGAAGAGGAGCTAATCCTGGATGCTGTGGGAAATAATCCCCGTACAAGCACTCGTGCAGTTGCCCATGATTTAAGATTAAGTCAGTCAACAGTATGGAGAACGTTACACGATCAACTGCTTTACCCATACCACTTTCAGCGGGTTCAAGCTTTACATCCCAACGATTATCCAAGGCGACGAGAATATTGTCAATTGTTTCTCGAAAATGTTACCAAAAATCGCAGTTTCCCAAAGAGTGTGTAATTTACTGACGAGTGTACCTTTTCCAGGGATGGTATGTTTAATACACACAACCTGCATTACTGGGATGATGAAAATCCACATGTCACCTGGCCCCATGCGTATCAGCAAAGATTTTCCATTAACATTTGGTGTGGAGTGATTAGTAGCCACCTATTAGGCCCACATGTTTTGGAGGGTACTCTGACAGGTGTCAAATATTTAGAATTTCTACAAGACTCTTTGCCAGTCTTCCTTGATAACATTCCCTTAGGAATAAGACGTCAGCTGTGGCTAATGCATGATGGTGCTCCTGCTCATTACAGCCTTCGAGTCAGGGAGTACCTTAATAACAATTTTGCCGGCAGGTGGATAGGGCGAGGTGGCCCCATTTTATGGCCAGCCAGATCGCCAGATTTGAATCCAGCGGATTTCTTCTTGTGGGGTCACCTTAAATCCCTTGTGTATCAAACTCCAGTTACCAATGAACAGGATCTGATGCAGAGAATTCTAGATGGGTGTACCAAAATTCGTGAAACTCCTGAGATATTGGAGACGGTTCAAAGATCCTTGATCCGCCACTATAATGTATGTATTGAGGCTGATGGTGGTCACATTGAACACCTGCTCTAAGATGTAAAATGACTTCAAACTTGGTTGCAATTTCTAAACTTACTTATTCTCTCTCTCTCTCTCTCTCTCTCTCTCTCTCTCATACACTGGAGGTAGTCTAAATCTAGGCTTATGATGGGGCATTGCGAGCTCTTGGTTCATTCGTTTATTATTTTATTTTACCTTATTACTTTATTACTTACATTCATAATTATGTTTTACTAATAACATAGCAGTACAGAATACATAACATTAACTTTGTTCATCCGTCACCTATCGCATGTAAGAAAACAGTTACTGGAAAAATAAACTAATATGTGAAGCACGTATTTTGTATTTGTTCCTAGTGTACAGTATTAACCATAAACAGCAGTTAAGCCGGTTTACTTTGGGGAACAAATTATTAGTGTTTATTACCTCCGCCAGGAGGTTATGTTTTTACCGGTGTTGGTTTGTTTGTCTGCCTGTCTGTGAGTTTGTTACCAAGATAACTCAGAAAGCTTATGGATGGATTTAGCTCAAATTTTCAGGGATTGTCAGAAATGGTATAAGGAACTAATGATTAGATTTTGGGTGTGATGGGGCACTCGGGAGCGCAGACCTCCGCCACGGCCCTAAAAAGTTATGGACGGATTTTGCTCATATTTTCATGGATTGTCAGAAATGGTATAAGGAACAACTGATTCAATTTGGGGGGTGATCAGGCACTCAGCTACCCAGACCTCTGCCACGGCCCTAAACAATTTTGAACGGATTTTGATGAAATTTTCAGGGATTGTCAGAAATGGGATAAGGAACAGATGGAAGATTGAGCGGCCTTGGTGGAGGTCTGGGCTCTCTGAGTGCTTTTCTAGTTCTTGGATACCATTGTTCAGATTTAATGTAAAAATAAATCATTTGGAAAATTATGTAAAGTAAATTTATCAGATAAATAATAATCAGCTATTCTAAATGTACAGTCGTGGCTGATAATCCTTGACCAGGGATTAATGGCAAATCACTGCCAACACTGGTCAAGGATTATCAGGCACGGCTGTACACTCTACGACATTAATCCTGTTCTTAAATCTTTGAAGCTGTCCCGAACTGAACCGAATCTTTTCATACATTCTCTACCTAATATTGGAATTTCGAAGGTTCATTTTGATGTCTAAAGTTCGTTTTGGGACAGGATTATTGATGTAGAGTGTAACACCGAATAACAACCACCCGACTAGACTGTCAAGTAACTCATTAAATTAGGAAGGTCGGTCTCTGACAAGGATGATATTCTGATAATTGCATTTTGTGAAATGCTTCAAAATAACGGGTCTCGAACTACGAACAGTGTGAAGCTGGTCGTTAACTGAGTGGAGCCGAGTAGAGGAGTAGGGGTGGTGAAGAGTAGGAGGGGTGGGCGGGGGAAGAGGGGGTAATGTGTTCCGATTCCTGCCTATAATATCACTGGCAAGGCATTGGATAAGTTCGCTAGATTTAATTAAGTAATTTTAACTAGTTTTCCATACACTTTAGGGAAAAAGTCATAGAAAGAAATATACGCATCTCCACCTCATGAATATGTGTTGTCATTTTTTTACATTAGTTCTGAATCACCCTGTATATACATATATACATATACATATATACATATATATATATATATATATATATATATATATATATATTCTTTAATACATTCGAGGTTGAAAGAAATGGCAATTTCTGCGTTGGAAATTTTATTATTCAAAGTTTCCAGGTCTCTGATGAGTTTTCGCTGGCTGGCAGGAAGTAGATGAATGAGATGAGCAAAATTCATGGTGGTACAGGGTTACATAAATGTACATGATGATAGAGGATATACGACGCGTTTCACTGGACAACCAGCATTATCAAGTAAGGGTAGAATGATATAAAAGGTAAACAGGAAGGGTATATATAGAGGGTGGAGGATCAGAGGAGGCGAAAATCAGGGGGCAAAAAGTCTCCTGTTGGTGGAGGGGTATTCTAGGAGTGCAAAAGGGGGAACCGCTTCACGCAGGCGCACTGGATGCGGGATGGTGTTGGTCGGGTGGCGGGGTCAAAGCTGATTGGCTGCGTGGCCTAAGTTGTGTGGTCCGTGTGGCGCCGGCAGAAGACGAAGCTGAAGGAGGTAGCGCGGGGGGCTGAGTCAAGGGCACCGGTGGGCGAGGAGGGGCGTTAGGTCCTGTAGGGTAGTGCCTTTTGGCAGAAGGAAGGATCTGAAGGTCTAGAGTTTGGTTGTTGATGTTAGGATGTAAGGCTTGGATATATAACGCTTCGAGTATAGGTAATCTCCTTGGGTCACTTTCTTTATCGAGTATGGTGGTGTGTTTCTCTAACTCGTTGCGTGCGAGGTGGGGGTGGTTGGGGGCGAGATAGTGGTCTTTGATGGCTCCAGCCTGAAGGTGAAGAGTTAACCGACGTGAAAGACGAGTCTGCGTCATGCCAATATAGGAATGAGGTACACAGTCCTCATAATTACAGGTATGTTGGTAAATGACGTGATCGTCGGTCATCGGGCTCTTTATCTTGGTGGAAGCTGGTTTGTTGCGGAGAACGAGGTTGGAGGTCTTGGGGGATTTGTAATAAATTATTAATTTGATTTTGTTTTCCGGGTTGGTTGGGTGGACATGCTTGGAGATTATTTCTTTTAAGACGGCCTCGTCATATTTGTGTTCAGAAGACATGTAATTGCGGTAGAAGATCTTAATTTCATTGGGGGGTCAATGTTGGGAGGGCTTTGGGTGTACCATTTTTCAAGATGGTGGTTGATGGTGCAGGAGATGTCGGAGTTGGAGTATCCATTATTCACTAAAACTTGGGGTAGTCTTTCTAGTTCCTGGTGGGTGTCGGCCCAGGTAGAGCAGTGCGTGAGGGCTCTCCTTACATAGGCGGAGATGGAGGATAGAAGATAACAGCGGTGGCATTCACTATCGCCGTTGAGGCATTGTCCTGTGTTAGTAGGTTTAGTGTAGACGGTGGTTTTGAACCCATGGTCGTTCAGAGCTACGAGGATGTCGAGGAAGGGGAGTTGTCCATTGTTTGATTTTTCAAAGGTGAAGTTGAGTCCGGAGGAGGTCATGAAGCGACGCTGGAGTTCCTGTAGTTCGTGGAGGTCCTTGATTTGCATGAAGATGTCATCCACGTATCTACAGTAGACGGCAGGTCGTTGGGCAGCTAGGAGCTCTTCCTCGATGGTACCCATAATAAAGTTCGCAAAAAAAACTCCTAGGGGGCTGCCCATCACCACACCGTCTATCTGCTTGTACATGTTGCCCCGGGGGCAAAGGAAGGGGGCCTCCTTGGTACACAGCTCCAGTAGTGTTTTCAGGGCCTTCTCCGGGATGTCCAGTGTTGGTGTATCAGGGCAATGGTAAATTCGATGTAGAATCATGTCAATGGTCCTATCCACTGGCACGTTGGTGAACAGGCTTTCTACGTCGAGGGAGGTGATTGTGTGGTTGTTGTTCCGGGGGGCGTCTCGTAAAATTTCCAAGAAATCGTGGGCTGAGTTAAGGTTGTATTGACTGGGCACGTAGGGGGTGAGGAGGTTGTTCAGGGCCTTGGCGATCTGGTAGGTGGCAGTGGGGATCTGGGAGATGATGGGGCGGAGGGGGTTCCCAGGTTTGTATGTTTTGATGGTTCCGTACGCATAACCAGGGGTGTATTCTCCGACGAGTTTTTTAAGGTGGACCACTCCTTGTTTGGCGTTGATGGCGGTGATGGTGGTGTTGGCAGTACGTTTGATTTCGCCGGTTGGGTTGCGGGTGATCTTTTTAAATTTGGTGTTGTTATTTAAGATGACGTCCATTTTTCTAAGATATTCCTCCTTGTCATGAATCACGAGGCAGGAAGCTTTATCCGCACGACGGATGATGATGTTGGGGTTGTCTCTTAATTGTTTGGCAGCTTGGAAGTGTTGTTTGTTGAGGATTTTGCTATGGTGAGTTCCTCTGGTTTTGGCGGCTTCAGCGAGGAGAGTAGGTTGTAGGGCGGGAGTAGTGGTGACCTTGCCATCCTTCTTGAATCGTAGGATGTTGTCCTGGAGGATTTCCGTTTCTAGGCGTTTCTGGTGGGGGCCAGGTTTGGAGCTGTAGTGGCAGTTGAGGCCTTTGTTGAGGAGGTCTTCTTGGTCCAGGGTCAGAATGGTGTTAGTCAGGTTTATGTATCCTTTTGTTGGTTTGGGAAGTTTTATGTTTCCGCCATAAAGACGGGCAAGCTTTTTTATGGTTGTGTTTTCGGCTTGTCTTCTGTGTTGTTCAAGGAGTTGTTCGAGGGCTGTGTTGATTTCGGCTTTGACGTGGTCTGGAGGGGTTTTGTCTTCCCAAATCCGTAGGAGAGCATCTCGTTCTATACGAAGGTTGTTGGCGAGCTCTCGTTTTTCAATTATTTCGTCCTTCACCAGTTCTTCACGAGACTGGAGGGTGCTGGTGCGATGTCTGGCATTCTCGTGAAGTTTTATGTTAGTAAAGCCAGGTAATAAATTTTCTTTAATACATATGAGGTTGAAAGAAATGGCAATTTCTGCGTTGGAAATTTTATTATTCAAAGTTTCCAGGTCTCTGAGTTTTCGCTGGGTGGCAGGCAGTAGATGAATGAGATGAGCAAAATTCATGGTGGTTCAGGGTTACATAAATGTACATGATGATACAGGATATACGACGTGTTTCACTGGACAACCAACATTATCAAGTAAAGGTAGAATGATATAAAAGGTAAACAGGAAGGGTATATATAGAGGGTGGAGGATCAGAGGAGGCGAAAATCAGGGGGCAAAAGTCTCCTATTGGTGGAGGGGTATTCTAGGAGTGCAAAAGGGGGAACCGCTTCACGCAGGCGCACTAGATGTGGGATGGTGTTGGTCGGGTGGCGGGGTCAAAGCTGATTGGCTGCGTGTCGAGGGGCGTGGCCTAAGTTGTGTGGTCCGTGTGGCGCCGGCAGAAGACGAAGCTGAAGGAGGTAGCGCGGGGGGCTGCGTCAAGGGCACCGGGGGGCGAGGAGGGGCGTTAAGTCCTGTAGGGTAGTGCCTTTTGGCAGAAGGAAGGATCTGAAGGTCTAGAGTTTGGTTGTTGATGTTAGGATGTAAGGCTTGGATATATAACGCTTCGAGTATAGGTAATCTCCTTGGGTCACTTTCTTTATCGAGTATGGTGGTGTGTTTCTCTAACTCGTTGCGTGTGAGGTGGGGGTGGTTGGGGGTGAGATAATTATGGTCTTTGATGGCTCCAGCCTGAAGGTGAAGAGTTAACCGACGTGAAAGACGAGTCTGCGTCATGCCAATATAGGAATGGTGGTTGATGGTGCTGGAGATGTCGGAGTTGGAGTATCCATTATTCACTAAAACTTGGGATAGTCTTTCTAGTTCCTGGTGGGTGTCGGCCCAGGTAGAGTAGTGCATGAGGGCTCTCCTTACATAGGCGGAGATGGAGGATAGAAGATAACGGCTGGGGCATTCACTATCGCCGTTGAGGCATTGTCCTGTGTTAGTAGGTTTAGTGTAGACGGTGGTTTTGAACCCATGGTCGTTCAGAGCTACGAGGATGTCGAGGAAGGGGAGTTGTCCATTGTTTGATTTTTCAAAGGTGAAGTTAAGTCCGGAGGAGGTCATGAAGCGACGCTGGAGTTCCTGTAGTTCGTGGAGGTCCTTGATTTGCACGAAGATGTCATCCACGTATCTACAGTAGACGGCGGGTCGTTGGGCAGCGAGGAGCTCTTCCTCGATGGTACCCATTAAAAAGTTCGCAAAAAGAACTCCTAGGGGGCTGCCCATCGCCAAATCTTCTACCGCAATTACATGTCCTCTGAACACAAAAATGACGAGGCTGTCTTAAAAGAAATAATCTCTAAGCATGTCCACCCAACCAACCCGGAAAACAAAATCAAATTAATAATTTATTACAAATCCCCCAAGACCTCCAACCTCGTTCTCCGTAACAAACCAGCTTCCACCAAGATAAAGAGCCCGATGACCGACGATCACGTCATTTACCAACATACCTGTAATTATGAGGACTGTGGACCTCATTCCTATATTGGCATGACGCAGACTCGTCTTTCACGTCGGTTAACTCTTCACCTTCAGGCTGGAGCCATCAAAGACCACTATCTCACCCCCAACCACCCCCACCTCACACGCAACGAGTTAGAGAAACACACCACCATACTCGATAAAGAAAGTGACCCAAGGAGATTACCTATACTCGAAGCGTTATATATCCAAGCCTTACATCCTAACATCAACAACCAAACTCTAGACCTTCAGATCCTTCCTTCTGCCAAAAGGCACTACCCTACAGGACCTAACGCCCCTCCTCGCCCCCCGGTGCCCTTGACGCAGCCCCCCGCGCTACCTCCTTCAGCTTCGTCTTCTGCCGGCACCACACGGACCACACAACTTAGGCCACGCCCCTCGACACGCAGCCAATCAGCTTTGACCCCGCCACCCGACCAACACTATCCCGCATCCAGTGCGCCTGCGTGAAGCGGTTCCCCCTTTTGCACTCCTAGAGTACCCCTCCACCAATAGGAGACTTTTGCCCCCTGATTTTCGCCTCCTCTGATCCTCCACCCTCTATATATACCCTTCCTGTTTACCATTTATATCATTCTACCCTTACTTGATAATGCTGGTTGTCCAGTGAAACGTGTCGTATATCCTGTATCATCATGTACATTTATGTAACCCTGTACTACCATGAATTTTGCTCATCTCATTCATCTACTTCCTGCCACCCAGCGAAAACTAATCAGAGACCTGGAAACTTTGAATAATATAATTTTCAACGCAGAAATTGACATTTCTTTCAACCTCGTATGTATTAAAGAAAATTTATTACCTGGCTTTACTAACATAAAACTTCACGAGAATGCCAGACATCGCACCAGCACCCTCCAGTTTCGTGAAGAACTGGTGAAGGACGAAATAATTGAAAAACGAGAGCTCGCCAACAACCTTTGTAAAGAACGAGATGCTCTCCTATGGATTTGGGAAGACGAAACCCCTCCAGACCACCTCAAAGCCGAAATCAACACAGCCCTCGAACAACTCCTTGAATAACACCGAAGACAAGCCGAAAACACATCCATAAAAAAGCTTGCCCGTCTTTATGGCGGAAACATAAAACTTCCCAAACCAACAAACGGATACATAAACCTGACTCACCATTCTGACCCTGGACCAAGAAGACCTCCTCAACAAAGGCCTCAACTGCCACTACAGCTCCAAACCTGGCACCCACCCGGAAACGCCTAGAAACGGAAATCCTCCTGGACGACATCCTACGACTCAAGAAGGATGGCAAGGTCACCACTACTCCCGCCCTACAACCTACTCTCCTCGCTGAAGCCGCCAAAACCAGAGGAACTTACCATAGCAAAATCCTCAACAAACAACACTTCCAAGCTGCCAAACAATTAAGAGACAACCCCAACATCATCATCCGTCGTGCGGATAAAGCTTCCTGCCTCGTGATTCATGACAAGGAGGAATATCTTAGAAAAATGGACGTCATCTTAAATGACAACACCAAATTTAAAAAGAGCACCCGCAACCCAACCGACGAAATCAAACGTACTGCCAACACCACCATCACCGCCATCAACGCCAAACAAGGAGGGGTCCACCTTAAAAAACTCGTCGGAGAATCCACCTCTGGTTATGCGTACGGAACCATCAAAACACACAAACCTGGGAACCCCCTCCGCCCCATCATATCCCAGATCCCCACTGCCACCTACCAGATCGCCAAGGCCCTGAACAACCTCCTCACCCTCTACGTGCCCAGCCAATACAACCTTAACTCAGCCCACGATTTCTTGGAAATTTTACGAGGCGCCTCCCGGAACAACAACCACACAATCGCCTCCCTCGACGTAGAAAGCCTGTTCACCAACGTGCCAGTGGATAGGACCATAGACATGATTCTACTTCGAATTTACCATTGCCCTGATACACCAACACTGGACATCCCGGAGAAGGCCCTGAAAACACTACTGGAGCTGTGTACCAAGGAGGCCGCCTTCCTTTGCCCCCGGGGCAACATGTACAAGCAGATAGACGGTGTGGCAATGGGCAGCCCCCTAGGAGTTCTTTTTGCGAACTTTTTTAAGGGTACCATCGAGGAAGAGCTCCTAGCTGCCCAACGACCCGCCGTCTACTGTAGATACGTGGATAACATCTTCGTGCAAATCATGGACCTCCACGAACTACAGGAACTCCAGCGTCGCTTCATGACCTCCTCCGTACTTAACTTCACCTTTGAAAAATCAAACAATGGACAACTCCCCTTCCTCGACATCCTCGTAGCTCTGAAAGACCATGGGTTCAAAACCACCGTCTACACTAAACCTACTAACACAGGACAATGCCTCAACGGCGATAGTGAATGCCCCCGCCGTTATCTTCTATCCTCCATCTCCGCCTATGTAAGGAGAGCCCTCACGCACTGCTCTACCTGGGCCGACACCCACCAGGAACTAGAAAGACTATCCCAAGTTTTAGTGAATAATGGATACTCCAACTCCGACATCTCCAGCACCATCAACCACCATCTTGAAAAATGGTACACCCAAAGCCCTCCCAACATTGAGCCCCCCCAATGAAATTAAGATCTTCTACCGCAATTACATGTCCTCTGAACACAAAAATTACGAGGCTGTCTTAAAAGAAATAATCTCCAAGCATGTCCACCCAACCAACCCGGAAAACAAAATCAAATTAATAATTTATTACAAATCCCCCAAGACCTCCAACCTCGTTCTCCGCAACAAACCAGCTTCCACCAAGATAAAGAGCCCGATGACCGACGATCACGTCATTTACCAACATACCTGTAATTATGAGGACTGTGGAACTCATTCCTATATGACGCAGACTCGTCTTTCATGTCGGTTAACTCTTCACCTGCAGGTTGGAGCCATCAAAGACCACTATCTCGCCCCCAACCACCCCCACCTCACACGCAACGAGTTAGAGAAACATACCACCATACTCGATAAAGAAAGTGACCCAAGGAGATTACCTATACTCGAAGCGTTATATATCCAAGCCTTACATCCTAACATCAACAACCAAACTCTAGACCTTCAGGTCCTTCCTTCTGCCAAAGGCACTACCCTACAGGACCTAACGCCCCTCCTCGCCCCCTGGTGCTCTTGACGCAGCCCCCGCGCTACCTCCTTCATCTTCGTGTTCTGCCGGCGCCACACGGACCACACAACTTAGGCCACGCAGCCAATCAGCTTTGACCCCGCCACCCGACCAACACCATCCCGCATCCAGTGCGCCTGCGTGAAGCGGTTCCCCCTTTTGCACTCCTAGAATACCCCTCCACCAATAGGAGACTTTTGCCCCCTGATTTTCGCCTCCTCTGATCCTCCACCCTCTATATATATCCTTCCTGTTTACCTTTTATATCATCCTACCCTTACTTGATAATGCTGGTTGTCCAGTGAAACGCATCGTATATCCTGTATCATCATGTACATTTATGTAACCCTGTACCACCATGAATTTTGCTCATCACATTCATCTACTTCCTGCCACCCAGCGAAAACTCATCAGAGACCTGGAAACTTTGAATAATAAAATTTCCAACGCAGAAATTGCCATTTCTTTCAACCTCGTATGTATTAAAGAAAATGTATTACCTGGCTTTACTAACATATATATATATATATATATATATATATATATATATATATATATATATATATATATATATCGTTAATTGATGTGTGTACAGGAAATCGTAGTCTTATAATGAAGGTGAAGATCAGAGACAGTGTAAACAACAACATATTTTCTATTTTCTATGAATGCAAGCTCTCGGCAACTGCTACTGCCATGATCACGCCTAAAAAAAGAACAAGATAACACACATAGTAGAAATATTGAATTATGTGAAAGAATAATTATAATATTAAAGTAATAATCCAACACCAAATTGATCCTTATTATAAGTTGAGGTTTATACTTAATAGAATAAACGAATAGTGGAAAATACGAGTAAAGCCATACCAATCTGTTTCTTGAAGAGTGATGAAATATGAAAAAATGCGAACAATAATTATATAGTTATAGAATCCTAACATATTGAGGTAAGATCCTGTGTAGCGGGAGGAACTGTTTTTCAGATGCCTATTTTCTAAGAACCATTGAACAATATCTTTAACCTAACCTAACCAAAACCTAACCTAACCTAACCTAACCTAGTATATTAGTGGATTATTTAAGAATGTAAAATGTAAAAATATATACCAACATTACCAAATTATTGAGATATATGTACAGGTCCACCCGGTACACAGGATTATACGCATATTGAGAATGAAATTAATATTAGCGAAAACATAATGTGCTAGTCTGAATATGACTGTGTAAGTAAGGACAAAATGTATGACACGCATAAAGCAAGGATAGCAAAATTAAAGACTTGAGAGAGAAGTAAAGAAAAGAACATACCAAGGGCTGCTAAGGGTTAAGCAGGGATCCCACTGTGGGACTCGGCGACTTCGAATGCGATGCGACAGTTTTTGTTGTCTATGTCCAAAAATCGCCGTTTTCGGCGCCGAATCAATGCGATATTGTAAGCGAAGTACGCGGTAGCCGTGAGAGAGTATGCGAGTATCGTGCGAGAACATCGAATGTGAGGAGACATTAGCGAAAGTCTGAAGACAATTTGACAGCGATAAGAACGAATTATGCGAAAGGTATTATTGACAATTGCGATACCGCTGCAATAATGGTGCGCATGCAAGACTACTGGTGCAATTAGACTGAGAATGTTATGCAAACATGTCGAATGATGGACGGTTGTCGCACAGCACATACGTTCCCCTGTAATCCCACCTGCGGTGTCACCGATTTTATAATGGGATGAGGCAGATATGGTATGGTATAAATAGGGTGGTGGCGGAAGGTTCTCGACCAGTTTACCTGCCTCCCAGAGCTCAACCTCACTTTATCTCATTCTAAATATGTTTCAGTACTTTTTAACGTAGTTAAGGGATTTCTTCTTTGATATCCGACAACAAAATGTGACTTCCCCAATTTAAACTAACTGATTTTGTCTACTCTTGACTACAAAATATACCTCCCGAATTTATCAACCCCATGATTTTGACTATTTCATTAGTACTATACTACTTTTTCTTTTAGGGCAAACACTCTACACCAGGTATTATAGAGATAGCCGGTTTGCCACAGTTATAACAGAAAATCGATTACGGCGGATGGCTGTGGCCTGATGAAGTCCATCCGCCTCTCTATTTTGCCTTGGGGTGGGTGATTGACTGTATCTATATTTTTCATATAATATATTAATTTCAACTCTTTTCAAATGTGTGTGTGTGTGTTTGTGTGTATGTGTGTGTGTGTGTGTGTGTGTGTGTGTGTGTGTGTGGCGGGGGTTTGGACCCTCCTAGTTTCAATCCATTAGTTTGGAGAATTTAGGACATTTCACATCATCCTTTTGGCATTCATAAGACGCTTCACCCCATTCAGGGGTAGGTTTTTGGCGGTGATCGATCGCAAACCTGCAATGTCTCGGTCTTTCGATCAGGTAAACATTTATTTTGAAGGAAGTCTGGGGAGGCGTTTTTTCAGTCTACTCGACACAAAAAAATAGGTTGAGAGAGAGAGAGAGAGAGAGAGAGAGAGAGAGAGAGAGAGAGAGAGAGAGAGAGAGCGAGCGAAAGTTATATATACTGTAGGTAGAAGCACTCACAACCCTTATCAACATTAAACAACACATCATCATAATAATAATGTGTTTTGGTAAAATTGTCAAAATAGTTGGAAGTAAGATCGGAGCTCCATAATGCCGGTATCACACAAGCGCTTTTTCACTCAACATTTATCCTTAACACTGGTCTGGCAGCTTATCAGGTAAACATTTAGATGATTTCGGTTATCTAAATTCATCTACCATCAGTCTAGTTTCCAATACTAGTGCCAAATACTCCAGAAATGTTCCCCGAAAAATGTTGATCATCGAATGTTGACTATAAAAGCTCTCGTGTGATACCGGCTCAATCCTCCTTATATAAGGGCATGGTGTAAAAAAACAATCCTAAATAAGGCTACATCCTTAGACGATTTTATACAGCTTAGGAAGGAACTCTGGTAATTTCAAAGGGTACAGACTATCTCAAATAAGGCTACATCCTTAGACAATTTTAAACAGCTTAGGGAGGATCTCTGGTAATTTCAAAGGGTACAGACTATCTCAAATAAGGCTACCGGTACATCCTTAGACGATTTTAAACAGCTTAGGTAGGAACTCTGGGATTTTTAAAAGGTTAAGACTATCGCCACGATTTCATATAGCTTAAGAAGGATCTTCCTCTTCTTCTCTCATCTTCTTCGTCTTCTTCTCTTTTCCTTTTCTTATATTTCTCTTTCTCTTCGTCTCCTTATCTATTAATTATTATCGTTCATATTCCTTTATTTTAACCCTTTCACGCATTTATGACGCAGAGGTTGCCAGATTAGCAATAAGAAATAGAGTTCTCTCACTCTTATAATTACCTCTCCAAAATAAGTTTTCTGACCACAGCTAACTCAAAGACAACTGCAGAGGTTGAAGTAACTAAACTAAAGGTTTCTAAATACCCCTGATGGTAAAAAAAGCTTTAAAGTATCCCCAATAGGCTCAAAATGGCGTCATATGTCGGAGAGGGTTAACATTGTATCCCCCTTTTACTTGCCTTCTTCCTCCCTTTCGTCCTCCTCTTCATTCTATTCACTGTGATCTTCTTCTTCTTCTTCTTCGTTCCTAATCCTAAACCCTTTCGAACAACTAATTTCTGATTTTCTGTTGTAATGTTTTTGTTGTATTCGTATTTTCTTCTTTGTTCGCACATTATCTCACTCCTTCGGAACTTGTCTAGTGACAATCTCGTCGCCATAGAAGTTATCGGGTAGACTATCGCGTTTATTGCGCTACCGTCACACTTTAATCGCTCGGGCATACCAAAAACAGCGTTGCCAATAATGAGGGATCGCTGAAATCTCAATGAAGGACGCAATGACATCGTAATTAATCGATATTGTCGCAATTATGTTTCACAATTGTCGCACTATTTTCGCAATTATCGTTTGAAGGTTGACCATTTCGCACACCTTTTCCATGAGTTGCGACAAACGAGACCTTGGTGCGAGTACTGAGATTCTACTGAGTTAAGGTGAGAAAGAAGTGAGACAATGCCCGATTATGTCGCGTTTCTCGCAGCAGTCGTCCATTCGCAGCCGGATTTTAAACTTTTCAAAATCTAACGGCGAACCTAGGAACTTCTGGGGGTCTCGTGGGGGCGTTTGTGAGAATACTGAGATTAATTGAGACTTTATGGTCGATTAATGCGAATACTGGACATAGAGAAAAAAAAAACTGTCGCAAACTGTCTCATCGCATTCCAAGTCGCCGAGTCGCACAGTGGGATCCCTGCTTTACTCGGAAAAACAGAGTAACTGGGCTGGGTGGTCGTGTTTAGCTATGGCGGGACGCAAGCGGTGTGCATAGAGAGCCTCCATGATATCCAGGTCGGTAGTGGAACGGGAACTGGCTGAAATACTAAAGTGATCCCTATTTATAATGTGGTCACGAGTTTCACTGTGTTGACGAATGGCCGAGTACGGGGGGTTCGCATCAGCGAACACGTAGGTAAATCATATCGAACCAACAGACCCTTATCAAAACCCCCGTACTCGGCCATTCGTCAACACAGTGAAACTCGTGACATTATAAATAGGGATCACTTTAGTATTTTAGCCAGTTCCCGTTCCACTACCGACCTGGATATCATGGAGGCTCTCTATGCACACCGCTTGCGTCCCGCCATAGCTAACCACGACCACCCAGCCCAGTTACTCTGTTTTTCCGAGTAACCCTTAGCAGCCCTTGGTATGTTCTTTTCTTTACTTCTCTCTCAAGTCTTTCATTTTGCTATCCTTGCTTTATGCGTGTCATACATTTTTTCCTTACTTACACAGTCATATTCAGACTAGCACATTATGTTTTCGCTAATATTAATTTCATTCTCAATATGCGTATAATCCTGTGTACCGGGTGGACCTGTACATATATCTCAATAATTTGGTAATGTTGATATATATTTTTACATTTTACATTCTTAAATAATCCACTAATATACTAGGTTAGGTTAGGTTAGGTTTTGGTTAGGTTAGGTTAGGTTAAAGATATTGTTCAATGGTTCTTAGAAAATAGGCATCTGAAAAACAGTTCCTCCCGCTACACAGGATCTTACCTCAATATGTTAGGATTCTATAACTATATAATTATTGTTCGCATTTTTCTCATATTTCATCACTCTTCAAGAAACAAATTGGTATGGCTTTACTCGTATTTTCCACTATTCGTTTATTCTATTAAGTATAAACCTCAACTTATAATAAGGATCAATTTGGCGTTAGATTATTACTTTAATATTATAATTATTCTTTCACATAATTCAATATTTCTACTATGTGTGTTATCTTGTTCTTTTTTTAGGCGTGATCATGGCAGTAGCAGTTGCCGAGAGCTTGCATTCATAGAAAATAAAGATGATGTTTACGCTGTCTCTGATCTTCACCTTCATTATATATATATATATATATATATATATATATATATATATATATATATATATATATATATATACATACATACATACTGTATAGGCCGACTGTACAATTACCACTTAAAGTAGTCATACGGGCTAAATATTTTCTATAGGCTCCCCTTAAGGTGTTCACTACCTTGGCTAAGGTTTCATTTGAAGTTTTATGGCTCGTTTCAGTACTCGTTTAAGTTCAATTACTTTCAGTTTCGTTCATACACTTATCGGTCACTGACAATTATGAACTAGTTTTCTTTTGTCTTCGTCTTGCTATTATTTATATTATTTGTTTATTATTATTATTATTATATTAATAATAATTATTATTATGTCAATAATAATATTAATAATATTAATAATAATTATTATTATTATTGTGTGCGGGCTTGTGGCTTAGGCTCCGCTGCATGTCTGCCTGCCGAGATCGGAATCTCTCAGAGTGGTCGGGGACCGGGTTAGTGCTGGAGGGACCTTGGTGACCCTGGTCTCTGGGTCTTCTCCTGGGTGACCTAGATATGTGTGAGTTTGTGTTTTGTCTGTGTTTGTTCGTTGTTTTGTGTTTTTCCCTGTTCTTGCTCTGTCTTGAGTCGGCCACCCCCAGGAAAAGAAGGAAGAAAAGGGGAAAAGAGGAAAAAGGAAAATACAAAAAATGGGAAAAGTGGGGTTAGATTGATTATTAAAGTTATTGTTTTTGTGAATGTTATTAGTTTCCTCCCTAGACCTCCATATTTAAAAAGCAAAATATTTATATATTTTGTATTATTTTTATGATCAGTATATAATTATGTACTGAGTGGTAAGTTATTACATTGACCATCATTAAATATTTATCTTTTATCAATATTTACTGCGTCTTCACTGGTCATTTCACCTGAGCTATCTGTTAAGTTTATGTTGGCTGTATGCAAATTAAATAGCCAGGTTACCGTAAAGTCGAGATATATGGCTGGTTTATGTGTTAATGTTGTCCAAGGGGCCCGTTAAGGGGATAGTAGTTATTTATTGGTAGATTTATTTGTTTATTTATTTATATTTTGATTCCCTCGATAGACCTCTTTAAAAACAAAAATTATAATATTGTACCTTTAATATACAATATATATATATATATATATATATATATATATTTAAGATATTCACATACAAGGTACATCAAAATTTGATGTACCTTGTATGTGTTGGACTAATAATTAATCTATTCATTTATTATATACTTTCCTCGCTAGACCTCCATCAAGCTTAGAAAAAAATCACCTAGACCCGCTTTCAAGATAGATATGTACATTTTTCGGTAGAAAAATGTCACGGCCGAAGGCCGGTTTCTCTTTAAATTACAAGCTCATTATCGCTCGCCAGGAAAAAATCGAAGCCTAAATTACACGAAAGGTCTTAAAATTGACAACAAAATAGGACAATTGGTGTTAAAATCGTCAACCTGGTCCGAACGTCTTAAGAAAAAGAATATATATATATATATATATATATATATATATATATATATATATATATATATATATATATAGTGGGGTTAAACACGAGGGAGAACAGGGTCCCGAAAAAACGAGTAGTACCCCCATAAGCTGGCATAACACGAAAGCTTTTATTGTCAACATTTGATGATCAACATTTTTCTGGCAATATTTCTGGAATCGGTATATTTCGTGAATATAGAACAACCACAGAGTAATCCAGTTAACTCTCACAAACACCTTCTCGTCCTATAAATTTCACTACACTTAACAAGCACACCACACTTCTTCCCAATACACCAACATAATTTAATTATGTTGGTGTATTGGGAAGAAGTGTGGTGTGCTTGTTAAGTGTAGTTAAATTTATAGGACGAGAAGGTGTTTGTGAGAGTTAACTGGATTACTCTGTGGTTGTTCTATATTCACGAAATATACCGATTCCAGAAATATTGCCAGAAAAATGTTGATCATCAAATGTTGACAATAAAAGCTTTCGTGTTATGCCAGCTTATGGGGGTACTACTGTTTTTTCGGGACCCTGTTCTCCCTCGTGTTTAACCCCACTATATATATACTGTATATATATATATATATATATATATATATATATATATATATACAGTATATATATATATATATATATATAACTATATATATATATATATATTCTTTTTCTTAAGACGTTCGGACCAGGTTGACGATTTTAACACCAATTGTCCTATTTTGTTGTCAATTATAAGACCTTTCGTGTAATTTAGGCTTCGATTTTTTCCTGGCGAGCGATAATGAGCTTGTAATTTAAAGAGAAACCGGCCTTCGGCCGTGACATTTTTCTACCGAAAAATGTACATATCTATCTTGAAAGCGGGTCTAGGTGATTTTTTTTCTAAGCTTGATGGAGGTCTAGCGAGGAAAGTATATAATAAATGAATAGATTAATTATTAGTCCAAAAAGACAGCCACTAGCCCCGTAAGTGATTGGTATTCCCGACTCCAATATATTCCGTGTCAAAAATATCTTGTGTACCAGCAACGTAAACCCCTATCTGGTTGATGCCACTTAAAACACTGTATTTAGGTTGAGAGAGAGAGAGAGAGAGAGAGAGAGAGTCGCATAGATACTTACATAAACTTAAGGGGAGATTTTTAGTTAGTTCGCTAGACTTCCATCAAGCTTAACATTACAGCCCCTAGACCCCCTTTCAAGATAAATTTGTACATTTTTCGGTAGAAAAATTTCCCGGCCGAAGGCCGGTTCCTCTTAAATTACAGGCTCGCTATCGCTCGCCAGGAAAAAATCGACACCTAAATGGCACACAAAGTCTTAAAATTGACAGAAATGGGGCGAAAGTTCTTAAAATCGCCAAACTAATGGGGCGACTGTCATAAAATCTCAAAAGCAATGGGGCTAAACATGAGGGAGAAAGGGGTCAAGGAAATAATCCCTCAAGTCGATATTTCCCCTTAACCCTCCAACCCCGGCTAGGGAATATCGTGACTGTACTCTGTGTCCGGGGGTTTTCAGGAATTTTGGTCCCTGTTGATTCACATGTTACTCCTGAAATACATTACACAAAGTTATAAAAAAAACAGAAAAATGTAGCACAAACCTTCATGTGTAGAATGCCGTTGAGTAGAGGTCTCTAGCCCAAGTGATTGCATAATGGTGAGCGCGGGAAGTGGAGTGATTTTTATGCGTGAAAATCATCCCGCGTTCGGATGCGTCGCCTTTGCCCAGGCCCCGGCTTGGCTAACCTACTGTTTTCTTAGCCACTCGTCGCGCCAAACTTTTTACCTCCCGGAGGCGATTTTATGTATTGATAGTGATGTTATTATAGTTATTTGGAGTCCAATTATATAAAATATGTGTATTAGGCTATCATTGTAACTAATATTTCACATTTTCACTCGATACCGTAGTTTTTATGAGTAATTGAGGTAGGGTATTGTTATATTAGGCACTGATTATTCGTTATCACAGGTGTTTATTATACTTTGGCCATCTAATATTAGTTCGTGTGTCACTTTCACTTTGGTAAATATGCTTGAGAGAGTGTCACTGTCACTGATAATGCTCATTTTCACTTGATACGGTACATTTTATTAGTAATTGAGGTAGGTTATTGTTATATTAGGCACTGATTATTCATTATCACAGGTGTTTATTATACTTTGGCCATCTAATATTAGTTCGTGTGTCACTTTCACTTTGGTAAATATGCTTGAGAGAGTGTCACTGTCACTGATAATGCTCATTTTCACTTGATACGGTACATTTTATTAGTAATTGAGGTAGGTTATTGTTATATTAGGCACTGATTATTCGTTATCACAGGTGTTTATTATACTTTGGCCATCTAATATTATGTCATGTGTCACTTTCACTTAGTTATATGCTTTGTAAACGTTTTATATACAATTTATTGTCTTTTTTCACTTATTTATATATGTTTTCATAATACATGACTTTTTTATCACAATACACCTGTACATTGTTTTATTTCCACTTGTTGCCTATATACATACATATTGTCAGTCTTTGGTACTTTCACTATGATTATTAGTTAGTACTCCTGCTTGGTGTGGTATTCAGCAAAGCACGGTATAGCACATAGTGACAGCTGGCACTCCACACACTGCATGGTGGTCTTTTTCTGCTTCCTCGGCCTCACCTGGCTGTTCCAGCAGACATGGCACCGCCTTCTGCTAATGGTGACTCCATCTCGTTCCAGAGGCAGGTAACCGAGCTTGTGCACATTTAGATACTGTGCACACTGCATGCGGTCCTGAACGGGGCGCCCAGGTTGTGCCACTGCCCTCTGTGGCATAGCATACCTGTCCAGGAGCTCCACCAACACCTGTTTTTGGAACCTCCGCAGGCTACTGAACTTCCTGGGTGTGCGCGGATTCCGAAGCCTGTAGATATTATAGGCATTCAGCATTGACATGTCCACCATGTGCAGAAAGAACTTTTTGTACCATCTGCACGAGGTACGCAGACAGTCGATGAAGCCTATCTGCATGTCGGACTTGTCCACCAGCCTCATATTTATGTTGTAGTCAATTACAGCATCGGGCTTGGTCACCCTGACTTGGGTGCGGCGATCCACCTTGCCAGTCTCAACCATTTCCCCCTTGTGGACGGTGCTCAGGAGGTTGACCTTCCGCTGGTCGTGCCAGTGGATAGCCAGAATGGGTCCCGACTTGTTCTTGAAGACATCGCCTTTCTTTGTTTTAGGAGGGAAACTTGGCATGCCCTTCCTTTTAGCTCTAACTGTGCCTACAGTCCCCGTCTGGCGCTGATGGAGGTACTTTGAGAGAGTGGGGGACGTGTAGTAGTTGTCCGTGTAGAGGACGTGATTCTTTTGGAAGTACCGGTTCATCATGGCTTGAACCACTGCTCCGCCAAAGCCAATGAGGGGGTCTATTGCCACGTCCCCTTCCTTCCCGCTGTAGACCAGGAAGTCCAGGACATAGCCAGTTTGGCAATCGCACAGCACAAAGAACTTTATACCAAAGCGATGTCTCTTTGAGGGGATGTACTGCCTGAAGCTCAGCTTTCCCCGGAACAGCACAAGAGACTCGTCAATACAGACGTTGCAGAAGGGCATGAAGTAGGACGTGAAATGTTCTCTCATCATCTCGTACAACGTCCTAATCTTCCACAGTTTGTCAGGGAGATGCATGTCGGTGTTGGTGACAAGATGGAGCGCTCCGAGGATGTCGAGGTACCGGTCCCGAGAGATGTATTTCCCGAAGGCAGGGGTGGATATCAGATCTTTGGTGATCCAATAGTCAGCCAACCTGTGCTTCTTCACATGAGGCATTAGCATGGTGATTGCCAGGAACACCATGAACTCGGGATGAGTCACTGGGGTCCACCGCTTCATGTGGCCCTTGGTCACCTTGCCAAAAAAGTTAACCTGGACTTGGTAGTGCTTATTTGTCTCTTGAATGACGAAGTCAGTAACCTCCTTATCAAAAAATGCCTCAAAAAGCTCATGTGGTCGAGCATTGGGGCCTGCAGGAAAACTTGGGGTAACTCCTGGAGCATCCTGTACCTCATCAAAAGGGGTTACATCAGGGTCAATGACTTCATCAGCAGCCACATCCTGCCAATTGAAAATATAAAATGCGTCCTTCTGGCGACGCTGACGAGGAGCTACAGCGGGGGCAGCATGCCCACGAACTTTGGCGGCGCGCACCCTAGGGCGGCCAGGAGCGCGACGGCGCCCAGGCCCAGCCCGGCGGCCAGCCCGGCGGCCAGGGCGGCCAGGAGCACGACGGCCCTGGGCAAAGCGTCTGGGTTGAGGGTCGTCGATGTCCATAAAGTCGTCATCGTCGTTGTCGTCAGAGCCGTCATCTTGCCCTGACGGTGGACCCAGGTAATCATGGCCAGAGTCATCTGTGAGGTGCCCTTCATCTTCAGAGCCCCCCTCATAATCTCGCGGGGAACGAATGATGCGTGGGCGGCGTGTAGGTCGGCGAGGTGGGGAAGGAGTGGCAGGTAAGGCTCTGTCATCTTCATGCAGAGGTTCGGGGCTCCTTGGCTTACGACGAGTCGTAGACAGCACTGGTTCAGTGTCTGTAGGTGCAGCTATGGATGCGAGGTCGAAAACATCATCAGGAACCTCTGTTGTAGGCTGGAGAGGTGGGGTGGACCCTGGGGAAACTTGCGGGGGCGTATGGCTGGGAGCGGCAGGGGTGGAAGCCGCGGGAGCCTCGAACAAAGAGCGCCTACTTGTAGCTCCTTTTTTAACATATTTTCTCCCTTTTCCCTTTTCTTTAGTAGTATGTCTCCTCTCGGGGGAAATAGGGGGTAAATAGGCCGAAAGTGGGGGGTCCTCAACCCTAGGCAGTGCTGGTGGTGGTGGGGAAGAATGGCGGGAGCCTCGGGCAACTTGGGTGGCGTGGGTAGATAAGGAAGACAATGGCGGGTCAACCTCAGCCTCACGCTCAGCCTCACTGGCACCCTCACGCACTGCTCCCTCACCAAGTTTTAGGGCCTCTTTCCTGGCTGCCGCCCGCCTTCTTCAGAACTTGCTTCTTATAGAAACTTATCTTGAATGGGGATTTAGCTGGCGAAGGGCTAGGTGTCGTGTCACTCAACCTAAACTTGGCAGTCGACCTAGTGCTGTCCCATTCGCTCACTCTCACTACACTCTCATCACCTTGCACAACTATATCACGTTCAGTACTATCATCACTTTCATCGTCATGCTCAAATCCAATAAAAAGCGCGTCTCTTTCATGGATTTCGTGTAGATCGTCAAAATCTTCACTATAGTGAGACTGATAAGACTCGGAGCTATCACTGCCCAAGTCATCAACACTATTTTTTCCTTCACCACGTTCATAACTCCTCAAAGCTATTTCAATACCTCCGGGAGTCAACGCATCTTGTACGTGCCTTTGCGTTAGGGCGCGACGAACATGGGCAGGCGTCGAAGGGAGCGTAGAATCGGACACAAGGGAATCACTTTTTGGGCTAGTATCCATGTTGGCGGCAGGGTAGAGACTGTTTTGGTGGCGTACATGCTGTCTGGTGGCGTCGCCTAGCGACGCCTGGTGACCACGGGACGAAATATTTACGCGCGCCATTCGAAAGCACACACGCAAGCAATGGTACAGTGTTGTACCACCCGGGTTCCTCGGGTCAAACCATAATGGTACACACGTGTACCACCCGGGGTTGAAGGGTTAAAGCCCAACACCTAGAGTGAGAGTTACCGTATCAGTAGGAATAATAATAAACACATATTACCCATGACTTTTATTAACACTGGAGAAAATATACTTCCCAGACGTGTGTGCGTTTATTGATATACTGTATATACAATATTAGTCCCATTAGTTTCGAGGTTTTAAGACCTTCGCTCCATTGTTTAGGTTATCTCAAGACGTTTTACTCCATTTCGGGGTCGATTTGGGGTGAGCGATATTTGTATGCCATTTAGCATGATTTAGGTGTCGATCTTTTCATGGCGAGCGATAGCGAGCCTGTAACTTAAGAAGGAACTGACCAACGGCTTGGACAATTTTCTACCGAAAAATCTCGAAGGGGGATCTTGAGGATACTTGGTAAAGCTTGATGGAGGTCTTGGGAGGACACTATAAAATAAATATATATATAATTAAATACATGAATAAATGCATTCAAATCTCACTAAATCAATACTAAACGCACACAAAATGAATTACAAAGTGAATCACGAATGTAGTATAAAATAACGCGTACCGGTACACTGTTATTTGGTTTTTATTTTATTTTTATTTTGAACAAGGAGCGCTTCCTGAATATATGTGTACCTAATCATCAAATTTGCACCCGAGATTGCATGAAACGGATATCATTTGACTGTATTCTATCTATTTTTAGAAAAATGTGTGCAGCTTAGGAATGTTCTGTGGATAGCAAGAATATATTAAATATATATCGATCATTATCAAGTTGAATAAAATCGTAGAAAAATAGCCGGTCATTTGAACCCCTTGTGAATGAGGACGCATTTTTGACAGTATATTTTGGGCTATCATTCGTCGAGGAGTTCAAGGGTTCCGAACCAACTCAATTGTGCCTCTGACTCCCACAGATCCTTCCTAAGCTTGATAAAATTGTCTACTGATAGTAAAAATTAACTGCTAAGTCGTCATAATCCTCAAGGGGTTAATACAAGACCTGCAGAACAAAGTCATTAACTAAACATGGATAACTGAAGCCGGTGTCACACGAGCGCTTTTTCTGGCAATATTTAGGATCAATTCACGTCTGGCAGATGAAAGACTAAAAGTTCTATCAGTTTTAACACCTTCTATACCGTTGACTTAATTTTAATGTTATCTTTGCTACTATTAATCGATATTATTCAGTTTAAAAAGCAACTAAAAGGCCTCGAACTATCTCACTTAACCCTTTATACTGCCATAGATCCTTCTTAAGCTGCTCAAATCGTCTAAATGTAGCTAGAATAAAATTAAAAAGACATCGCCGGTACAGAAGGGGTTAAGCTACCTAGCATAATCTAACTTCAGTCTAATTTCCGATAACTACCCAAAAAAGCGCAAGAAATATTGGGAGACAAGGTTGCTCCTAGAAAATTGCTGGAAAAAGCTCTCTTGTGATTCCGTATTATATAGCAGAAATAATATGGGTATCGCACATACTGTATGAACATATTATATTACATGTATGGATTATAATTCGATAAACACTAAAATAGGAATCACAACCAGTTTAATTATCTTTATAAAACAACGCCGCCATCCGGTTTTCTGGTTGTAATTCGACGATGTTGTTCAGTTTCAGAAGGATCTGAGCGAGTCAGAGGGTTGCTAGACAGGCATTTATCCCCTCTTAACACTTCAGCACCATGACGCCTTTTTACCTTTGATTCTGGATAAATTTGGACGAGTTTGTGCAGTTTAAAAAGGACTTGTGTTGTTGTTGTTGTTCCCCAAGCTGCCTGGCCGAACGGCCCCGAGTAAGGCCAAGGCCATAAACGAGCGCCCCACAGAACCCTCCCTGCCGACCACAATAAAGCCTGGGTGACCGAAGCCACTCCATGGCGGGGAGCTGAGAGGGTGCGTAAACGCCCGGGAAACCAAAGCCCCACCCAGGGCCCTGTGTTATTCAGAGCGTGTATTAAGCTCGTATTTACCCCTTTGAGTCCTAAAAGTCGATTATATGCTAAAGAAAATAGTCTAATGTTAACCAGAATAAAATTAAAACTACGTCATCACGCTGAAGGGGTTAATCCCAGATATCCATCCTAAGCGGAGTAGAATCGCCAACAGCAATAATATAATATAATCAAATCAAATGAAATGGGCGCCCTCGTACAAGGAGGAGTTAACCCTTTCACGCTCATATGATACAGAGGTTGCCAGATTAGCAATAAGAAATAGAGTTCTCTCACTCTTATAATTGCCTCTCCAAAATTAGTTTTCTGCCCACAGCTAACTCAAAGACAACTGCAGAGGTTGAAGTAACTAAACTAAAGGTTTCTAAATACCCCTGATGGTAACAAAGGCTTTAAAGTATCCCCAATAGGCTCAACACAGCTAACTCAAAGACAACTGCAGAGGTTGAAGTAACTAAACTAAAGGTTTCTAAATACCCCTGATGGTAACAAAGGCTTTAAAGTATCCCTAATAGGCTCAAAATCGCGTCATATGTCGGAGAGGGTTAAGGGGGGATGGGTATATACTGTATATTTGCTAATTTATGCATGTTTTTTATTATTTTTTTAGTTTCCTCCCTATACCTCCATCAACTTTAAAAAATCATCCATTAGATCCCCCTTCTAGATTAATTTGTACATTTTTCGGTAGAAAAATGTCCGGCCAAAGGCCAGTTCTTCCAAACATTACAGGCTCACTATCGTTCGCCCGGAAAAAAATCGACTCCTAAGTAGCACGAAAGGTCTAAATAATTGTCAAAGAAATGATGGCGAAAGGTTTTGAAATAGACAAACTAATGGGACAAACCTCTTAATATCGGAAAACTAATGGGGCTAAACAAGAGGGAGAAGGGGACCCATCTCCCCGTAACTGAACAGCATAATAGGAGACCACAGCTACACACTATTGAGCACGTATTGTCAGTAGAGAAGTTCGGTTATGGAAAGGTAAATACACAATCACACCGTTAAAGCTATGAAGATTTAGACGCATTGTTGCAGTTTGCTATGGCCGAATGGATACAAGC